>JAQMYF010000016.1:17757432-17787383 GCA_030014195.1 Neosilurus mollespiculum
CCAAACTTGTGGTCTCTACTCTATATATATATATATATATATATATATATATATATATATATACAATTTATTTGTGTAAACTGACTCCCACCTTGCCGTCGCCGCATATTGTGCCATCGATCGGCGGTCCTTTTTTGGTCTTGCAGAAAAAGAGATTGTCTGGATGAGCACACCACAGCTGCTTACATGGGTCAAAGGGACGATACTAAGGAAGAACAAGCACATGCAACATTATTCACACCTTGTTTTAATATCAGTGGGCCAATGATATAGTCAAGTGAGTCGGATAAGCCTGGACGTATCGATTCGATTCGGAAACAGAGGAACAGATAATATGACAGTAACACTTTAAGGCAATAATCTGTCTTAATCTGATAAAATTATTAGTAGCGTGTATCTTATATTCTTTTACAATTAAACAATACAATTTTGTATTTTTTATCATCCAAACATAACCTGAAACCTAAAACTTTAACCTGAAAATGTTTTAAACATAATATAAAAATAATAATTTGTACTGTATTGCATTAAACAGTACTATTCTATGTATATGAGATAGAGGCCAGCATGGTGGCGTAGTAGTTAGCACATCCACCTCACACCAAGAAGGTCCTGGGTTCGTGTCCTGGGCTCAGCTCTGGCGTTTCTGTGTGTAGTATGTATGTTCTCCTCGTGCTTGCGTGGGTTTCCTCCAGGTATTCCTGTTTCCTCCCACAGTTCAAAAACTTGCACAGTAAACTGGATGTTTCAAATTGCCGCAAGGTGTTTGTGTGTGAATGGGTGTGTGTGTTTGCCCTGCGATTGTTTAGCAAGCTGTTCAGGGTGTACCCCGCCATTGCCCAGTCTCGGCTGAGATAGGCTCCAGCCTCCCCACAACCCTAATAGTAGGATTAAGTGGTTCAGCAAATAAGTGTGTGAGTGAGTCAGTGTATGAGATATATGAGGTCTACAGCTGCAGTAAGACCTTTATACACATCCACTTATGATGCGTTTGGTAATTTCTGAAATCATTTTTATACTATGGCGTCAGAACTGAAAATGTATATAATATACACCCACAGACTGATATTATGCAATACTGGTTTTAAATGGGCATGAAGACTAATGTAAGTCAAATAACCACCATTCACAACCATGGTGAGCAGAAAAGCATCTCAAAATGCACCGCATGTCATACTACAACTGGAACACCACATCATGTTCCACTCCTGTCTACCTACAACAGGAAATTGAAGCTTCAGTGGGTACAGCATCACCGAAACTGAACAGATGCTTTTCTGAAATTCAACTGTCCTGTTTCATAGAGATTGCTATTCATAAGCAAAAATAACAGGTGATCCTTAAAGAGTTACTGTCTGAGATATCAAAATGAAAATAATACACAAAAAGCTGTTTCATGCAAACCAAAACAGCAATGAAGACTAAAAAACATACTTCCAGTCATGGTAACTCTGACAGCGTCAGACCAACACCACAATGAGCTTACAAATGTTCGCTAGCAATGCCACATGACCACCAGTTAGGTTTCGACATGAATGAGAGCGACAAAGATCCAGAGATGAAAGAAAGGATTTGTCTTGGACGTTTGGTCAGGTTTACCGTCTTGTGTATGTACTGTATACACACGGACACATGTCCACAGTTTATAACAATGGTTTATAACATATGTGATAACAGGAACTTTTTTGCGAGGAGGCTCAACAACGCTTAATGTAACTCTAAAAATATGTTCTGTAGAATTCTAAAATAACCTTTGACCATTAGTACTTATGTCATAATAATATACTAATAAATACATTTGTAAACTGTAACAAAAACTGTACATTGCCTAAAGTTTTATAAGTAAAATTTATTGTAAAAAAATAGTAAATATAAGCATTTTTATTATATAATTATTTGTAAAAAAATTCAAATAATAATATTGTTATAATAATAATAATAATAATAATAATATTAATAATTATAATAATAATAATGATGATAATATAACTCATAAAATATATTGTGATCAAGTTAAGGTTCATAGCACAATTTGCAAAATTATAAACAATATAATTATTTTTTTTTTTACTATGATTTGATTTCACAGAAAACAGTTTTAATTTAAAAGTCTACTTACCAACTTTTTAGTATTTCATGTTCATAAGTTTTAGCCAGCTTAAATAAACACTGAATTAAAAATATTATGATGATTTTAAAAGTTAATTTAAATTAAAGTTCTAGTTATATGTGAAACTTTATGAACCAAAAACTTTACACAAACAAAATATAGTATATTATAATACTAAAAGCTTTTATTTAAAATGATTTTTAGAGTCTACTTATCAGAACTTTATGTTAATAATTTTGTGCACATTTTCATTAAATACTTCAATTTTTTGTTATATTCTTTTATTTCAGTGTACATGTACAAAACAAAAACCTTCAGTACATTTTAAATAAGAGGTGAAAACTTTAAACAGGGATTATGTTTAGTTTGGGCTTTTGTTCTTTTTTATTTATTTATGAATTTAATTTATATATATATATATATATATATATATTTACCAAAAAAACCCTGCTATGTTTAGCTAACTTTAGCTTCAGCATCAGTCATATTTTTATTCATCAGAGATGAACTCAATAGAACGAATCTGAAGATGCAGGAGAGAAAACAAATGAATCCTAAAAGCAGTTTCAGAGATGAATGGAATGTGTATAATTTGGCTGCGTGATATTTTAAGTTTATTCTAAACACTGTGAGTAATGTACAATACAGGTGTCTGCAATCAGCTTGGTATAATGTGACAGAAATAATATGTTAATAAATCAAAACATGGAATGAAATAATGAGTGGGAGTGGCAGGGGGAGGCGTGGTCATGTGGCTGGTCGATGCCTTCCCTTACCTGCGCTCCTGATGGCCCCACCTTTTGCAGCTAAGGGAATGGTTTGACAAGAGAGTAAAGCACAGTCCATGCAGAAGTGTGCACTGCCTGAGGACACTTAGTTATAAAACTAAACAAAACTAAATATCTCGAAAAGAAAGTAGGTACGGCTGTGTTAAATTCACTCAAATCCAGAGGTTATATGCAGTATATTCTCAATTCTTAAATTAGACTGAGCAGAAGAGTGGCTTATATAACATCAAGAAAAGGAGTCTCCAGTGTCAAGGCTTTGTAATGTCTAGGTCTCACATATTCAGTAGACCCTGGTAGACCATTATAATCCTTCTGGGCATCAACCGGTATTATACTGTAAGTGTTCCGGGCTCTTCCATTTGAATACGTAAGAGCCGGAGGTTACATTGAGAAATGAGAGGGCGTGGCTTCCATTTACAAAATGTTTGGTCGTGCTGAAATTCACAGTAGGTCAAGCGTCAGATCAATTCAACAGTTGCAACCATAAAAGCATACAGTAGATTTCCCTGGAGGTAAAAATGTACATGGAACAGCGACTGGCACGTATGCGTCACAGTTACTCCTAGTAGACATGACATACAGCTCACGTATCTCATGCAGGTACATAGTTTGGCTGACCGTTTTTTTTTTTTTTTTTTTGTGAGACCGCCTCCAAAATCAACGTAAATTACGACAAAACAGCCGCGGTAATCCCAGCCATGGTGTGGGAGACCTATGCGTAACACTCGGTCAGAGGTAAAGCTGTAACTTTACCCTAATTTTACAATATGGGGACGTCATCATGGCGGCATCGTGTATATTTCACCTTTCCAGGGAGTGAAGGAACCATTCATTTTCTGAAATGCTTAATCCTAATTAGGGTCGCGGGGAGGCTGGCGCCCATCTCAGCCGACTCATGGCAAGGGCAGAGTACACCCTGGACAGCTCGCCAGGCCATCGCAGGGCAGAAACACGCTGACGGCTATGCAGCCTACTCTTTTCCAAAGTCAGCAATGGTTCTTTTACATGCCTCTCACCACAGACAGTGAGAGACATGGATGGCCTTTGATAACCCAGTTAGCTGCACTGGGGGGACAGCAGTGACAACTTGTTGATAGAAGGGCTTGAACCCCTGACTTGCACCCTTCCACCAGGCCACTACTGCCCCGGAACCGGTTTATATCAGTTATAATGTCACTAATAACAGAAATGAACTGTAAATAACTGTATATACTAAATATGTAAGCATAAATAGATAAAAAAAAAAGTCATACATTAACATAATGATAATAAATTGTTCTTGTCAAATAAGAGGAATAAAACATGTCAGAACATGCTCTCATAGAAAATTAATTAACACTGGGTTGGTATAGTATAGTGTGTGTGTGTGTGTGTGTGTGTGTGTGTGCATGCAATCCTTCTACAAGTCTTTGATCATTATTCATTTGTTGGCTTGTCAGTCTCAGTGTTATAGGCTCCGCCCACAAGCTCCTGATGTAGAGTAATATAAGATAATGCATTATAAGTGGCAGCATGTATAAGGTCGCAGTGCGATCGGACTTCATCGTTATACGATGAACCCCATGACGAATTCGAAATGGAAAATTCATGATCAGATGATGGCTGAGGAGTTATACATGCTCACAGCAGTCCTGTGATGCTGGAGGGGCACTCCATAATGCATTATTGTGTACGGATTAGGAGTGTGGATATAGATGTGAGTGTGTGCATATGTGTGTGTGTGTGTGTGTGTGTGTGTGTGTGTGTGTGTGTGTGTCTCACTCACCGCTGTGCACATCATGTATCCGGCTCCAAAGTCAAAGCGACATTGTTCATCCATGGAGTAGTGCAGGCCTGGTAGCTGGGGTAGCTCCTCCCACGTGTGCTCGAATGGATCGTCCCTCAGGCAGTCGTACGAGCTGCATACGGGGAAAAATTAAATAATAATAAAATAAAATAGTATTTATACATAATTATACATGAGTGTATGCTTTTTTCCAGTTAAAGTGTGTGTGTGTGTGTGTGTGTGTGTGTGTGTGTATGCTCACTGTAAATAGCGTCCCAGTTCCTGTTGGCTACACCGGGACCAGTGAAATCTGTGGAAGGCGGCCTGCACCAGGGGAGCCATGATGCTGCCCATCTGCACCTCATCCCCACACTGATTCCCCTGACCATCATGCTCCATTCCCAGTCTGCACCCCACACACACACACACACACACACACATGTAAAGAGCCTTACAGAAATATTTGTAAACATTGAGTCTTAGACAGAAGTATTACTGGCATCTTCATGACCCAGAGAACAGTAGGACAGATACTCACACATGACCAGTCTCATGGGCCACTACAAAGGCAGACGAGAAGCCGTCCTCATGGTTCAGAGTGCAGCTTCTGACTGGGTGGCACATACCAGTCACGGGAGCGTAACCTGATAAACACATCAATGTGTTATTAAAGGGGTTTGGTATATATACACATATCTTCTGTATAAATATATGTGTACTGACATTATCAGCGGCTGGCACGGAGGCGTAGCGGTTAGTATGCAAGAAGTACCATGGTTACAGTCCGTGTTTCTGTGTGGAGTCTAAATGTTGTCCTTGTCCTTGCGTGGGTTTCCTCTGAGTACTCCAGTTTCCTCCCACAGTCCAAAGACATGCCCATTATGCTAATTGGATGCTACAAATTACCCCCAGGTATAAAAGTGAGTGTGAATAGTTGTGTGCATGTTGATCCGTCTGGTGAGCTGTTCAAGGTGCACCCCACCTTCGCCCAGTGTTGGCTGAGATAGGCTCCAGCCTACCTGCATCCGTAGTAGGATTAAGCAGTTCGGCAAATGAGTGGGTGAGTGATTATCATTGGACATCTAGGATCTAAATATAAAGTGTTTATAATATACGTGCGTCACATTATGAAGACTCGTCTTTCTTGTGGGCAGAAAACGCACTGTATATGTAATGTCCCCTGAAGTTATGGACATCAATATGTGTGTGTGTGTGTGTGTGTGTGTGTGCGTGTGCGTGTGTGTGCATGTGTGTTTGTGCATTCTGTACCCTGCATCCCTGTTGGTCCGAACTCTTGGCGTGTAAGAAAAATGGCGTGGTCATGGTAGTCTTTGTCACTGGTGTCCTTCCTCTGCTGTTCGAACGCCCAGCGGCACACGTTCTCCAAACTCTGGGATGGGTTTCCCAGCTCGATCAGATTCGCAGACTGGAATCAGACACAAGAAAATCCTTCTCATTAAATGATCAAGCAGCTTCCAAAATAAAATTCCCAAATCCGACTGCAAAGGAAAGCATAAGTGAAAATACCCTAAACTACAGTCAAGCATTGCATGTCTTTGGACTGGGGGAAGAAACCGGAGTACCTGGAGGAAACCCACGCAAGCACGGAGAGAAAATGTAAACTTCATATAGAAACCTCCTCGCTGAGCCCGGGAGTTTCTTGCTGTGAGGCGGATGTGCTAAACACTACGCTACCGTGCCACCTAAAATAAACCTTTGGTTCAATATTTTTGTTACTTTCAAATAGAGATCATTATGTTCTTTGGGTGGACGAGTTTGTGCAGTGCATGCATGTTCTCAAGACACATGGATGAAATTTCAAAAGAGATACAACTGACGTTGATTATAAAACCCTTCTGAATCGTTTCATAACATCTGGAAGGAAAGTCGTCCTTCTGATCTGTTTTGGTATTACGCTTCCTTGTTGAAATCCAAACCTGTGGTTTTCTAAAATTTTGGGTGGTCCCATACCGAACTAGAATTCTCAGCAGCTCTCCATGCCCTTAAGTCCTTCCCTAGCAGTACAATCAGTATTATGCTCCTGCTTTATACCAAAAGCACCCTTAAACACTTCTCCTAATGCTGCAGGATAAACAGATGCACCACTGTTCTTCGTGTTAAATGAACACGAAATCACCACAATAAATAGATCTGACACAAACCGCTGTTCCAAGCTGATTTGACCCAGGGATTCAAAACATTAGACAGTAATTCAACTAGTGCTATGACGTGGCCACCGCAAGCAGAAGATCCTTTCCAGATGTGTGTCCTGAAACCGCCTTTCTCCCTTTCCACTCCATCGACCTCGGGACCTGAATGCTGGAAAAAAAGAAACCAGTGCAGTGATCACGTCTGGCCAGTAGAGAGTGACGTTGCTGTTGTGAAGTTGAGAGTCTGAAACCTGCACTCGCACCTAAGCTGTCACTCTTAACATCACTCGTAGTGTTAATCACGCTATCATCACTTATTAAAATAGCAGAGGACTATTTTTGTAAGTGCTTACTTAATATTTCAACAGAAGAAGAAGTGAAGTATTTCACTCTGCCGGGTTTAATGGCTATGCCATCATTTTTCAGCTTTATTTCACACACCAATATGCTAAATAACAAACCCAAAAAAAGTTATGTACAGTCATATGGCTCCGTAGGGAATTATAGGTTTTGTATTCTTCTGTCATGACACTGCTGAATTCTCGAATGTGATTGGTCGTCTAATTCTTGTAGTTGCTCCTTGTAGTAATTCTAGTTGCTTCCGAAACAACGTAGCCACCTCCACTGGATCTCCATTTCCACCTTCAGCTGTGCATCACTTCTCTTCAGTTGGTATGGTGTTATTTGGAAGTTGGTCCAGTTGGAAGAGCGACGCCCAAGATCTGATGTAGGCAACGTATTTGAATAACTTCAAGTTTATTCTTTTTTGGATCTGAGCACGGGCCACGTTTCTGATCCATCTATTCATTTTCCAAACTGCTTTATCTTACTAGAGCTGCAGGGAGGTTGGAGCCTATCTCAGCCATCTCTGGGCAAAGGTGGGGTACATCCTGGATGGCTTGCCGATACCATACACATTCACACCAACACGTAATTTGGAATAGCCAGTGAGCATAATGTGCATGTCATTGGAGTGTGGGAGGAAACTGGAGTACCCAGAGAAAACCCATGCAAGCACGAAGGGAACATGCAAACTCCACACAAATACATCCTCACCGAACCCGGGACTCAAACCCACAAACTTCTGGCTGTGAGGAGGATGTGCTTACCACTATGCCACACCACACCACACTATTGTTGATTATTTTCAAATGAATGCATCCCTTGAGTGTTTTAATACCTTTCCAGATACAGTTCGTTGATGTCTGACAGGCTGATATGATAGAACACTGTCTGATCTTCACCATTTCAGAAAACACACAGACTTTGGTTAAGATCTAACTGGCTTTAACTCTCCATCTAATCTCCTTATCCTAATCTCCTAATCTCTACCACTCTAAAATCTGCCTGATACACACGCTCTCATCTTCTCCCAAGCTTTATTTTGGGGTGTGTCAGCTCAAGGACTCTCGCGCGCTCTCCCTCCCTCTCGCTACCTCTCTCTCTCGCCGGAGAGCAGATGGGAAGGCAAACGTGTGATGTAGGAGCCTTGTTTAAGGTTCTTCGGGGTCACTTGGTTGATCAGTTTGCGCTGCTGCTGCCGGCAGCGGTTGCCACGGTAATTGGGGATGATGGACAGCCTGCTAGTGAGACAGGCAAGGCTGCATGCTGATTGGGCCCGAAGAGGCAAAGGCATGTCGACAGGGCACGGATGAGAAAGCAAAGGATGGATATTATGGAATTATAGAAAAGTGTTAGTGACTGGTTATGTGATAGAATAAGAAAGCATGAGAGAGAAAGGTGGAAAAGGTTCAGACAGAAGCAAAGCAATGTAAAAAAGGAGGGTAGATAAAGAGACAGAAGCAGATCTGGATTTGGCTGGCAGGTAAATGTGGGACACTTCATGTTATTTTGTTTAATCCAGAAAGACCACGGCTCCAAATCAGCACATGAGGCGCCATCTGCCCCATCTGCCCCAGCACTGTGTATGCTTATCCAGAGTATCACACCATGCACTATATCAGACATCAAGTCACTGATATACAGTGAAGTACAGAAGTTAAAAACCTTCATCTGGTCCAACAAAGACCTGCAATCTCATATCACAAGTTTGTATGGATCCCATCAAAAAATAACGACCAATACACTTCCTGGTTAAAAAAATAAATAAATTTAAAAAATCTAAATATCAGACGGGTCTTGGAAGCCCATCATGATGGAGACAGTGTTAGGGTAATGTGTCACTTGATATCGCGACATCCTCTCATCTTATCTCCTCTTACACCGTGCAGGAAGAGAGGAGAATTTTACAGCTTTGTTTTCATGAATGAGGAAGGGCCATCGTTGTTAGTTTATCATGCATCTACTTCGGAGAATGCATTTCTGCGTTCCACTGGGAAATGGTGAGGGGTTGGGTTCAGAGGGCATCCAAAAGCCAATTGCATAAAATCAGTGTGATGTGTGCTTTTGGTGCAGAGCTGTGAAGGTGTGCTACTTTGAAAATGCTCCCTCTGGGAACAACATGCTTTTAGTCCTTGTTTGCTCAGCCCATCGAAAAGAAACATGCCCTAGTGCTTAGAGAGTGTCCAACTGAGGGAGGCATGGTGTGTGTGTGTGTGTGTGTGTGTGTGTGGTGTGTAAGAGAAGCAGAAGTCTCACAATACATAGTTTTTTGGAAGATAGTTTTTTGGCCATGTTCCAAGGTTCGTCATTTTAGCCTAATATAAATATTAATGCTTCAAATGTATTTTAATGGATTTAAGGCACAGTGTATTACATTTTGGAGGACTGATTACTAGAAAATAAGCATTTCATCAATTAATAAGCTTTCATTAATCTCTTAGGCTGTCGAGGTATTGTCATGGCCTGTGTCTGCAGACTACATTTGAATTTTGTCCGTCCTATTTCTCAATAACTGCTGGGCGGATCAGTTTTTCTATTTGACCATTGACCTCGTCACAACGACCTTGACCTTGTGAATTTTATCCAGGCTTTTTCTCTAGAATCGTGGGGCGGTTGATAGCTATTTTTAGAAGCTTAGAATAGGCTGTTTCTATTAACATACGGAGTGGGTCTTCTCTCATGGAGGCCACCATCTTGCACCACGACGTTTCTGCGGTAGTCTAGAACCGTACAGGCTTTTAAAGGGGAGGGGTCAGGAATTTTAGTTGGAAACCTCACCACTGGATGCTGCTAGATATCTAGAATCTTGTGGACATGACAGTGTATTTTTAAGCACGAAATATCAATTGAAATCCTAATAAAATATAGTTCCACTTATCACTTTGCTTTGTGTTTTTAAAAAAAAAAAATACTTGTGTGTGGAAATGTGTGTGCTAAAAACCTAACTAAAATTGAACAAGGTTTTAAAAAAAAAAAAAAAATGTGTGGAAATTGCTGAAAGTTGATCTCATTATTAAAATAAAGATAATTTATTGCAACATCTGGGAGTATTTAACTTTCTAGATGGCATAGGACATCTAACTACATACTGTAGCACTAACAGCATAAAATCTTAAGTTAAGAAAAGAAGAAAAAAGAAAAAAGAAAAGCTAACAAGACAGAAATACAAATTAGTACATAGTAACACAATAATATTGTAATTCCTGATAACCAAACACAGGAATGGGTTGTTCAGCTGGTGTAACGTCAGTACTCTTTCCTGTACATGATCAGAAAAGCAGCCACCAGACTTCCTTCTTACCTCCATGTTCATAACATTGGAAAAAACCTTTTACACAGTTGTCCCAGTTGAACTATTAAGTGCTGTGGAGAATATGAACGGAGAACAGGAACAGCATACACAATGACAGGTTGATTTACCTTTTTGGCATCCACCAAGACAATCCGTACCAGAACTACGTTGATCCGTGCTCCCAGAGAATGGTCATGGTAGATTTCATCCACCTGGAGACATAAAAAAAAACCCAGACCTACGTTTGATCCAAGGCTCACAGACAGAACAGAAAGCAGTTAGACTTTTTACTATAAAAAAAAATATCTACTCGGTTTGGTTTAGGGCGGCACGGTCATTCACCTCACATCAAGATGGTTCTGGGTTCGATTCTCTGATTCGGGGTGTTTCTGTGTGGAGTTTGCATGTTCTTCCTGTGCTTGCTTAGGTTTCCTCCGGGTATTCCGGTTTCCTCCCACAGTCCAAAAACATGCACAGTAAACTGACTGGTGGTTCCAAATTGTCCCTGGGTGTGAGTGTGAGTGTGAATGGTTGAATGTGTGTTGCCCTGCAATGGTCTGTCGAGCTGATCAGGGTGTACCCCGACTTCGCCCAAAGTCGGTCAGGATGGGCGCCAATCCCCCCACCCCCACCCCGACCCTAATGAGGATCAAATGGCTTAAAAAATAAATTATTAGTTGGTTCAGCATGTTGCATGAATAAAAGTTATTGCTATTATTTATAAGTTTAATAAGCACACAAACAGTTGTGTTTTTCCAACATGAAATCTTATAAAAAGGGTGGCGTAGTGGTTAGCATGTCTGCCTCACAGCAAGAAGGACCTGGGTTCAAGTCCCGGCCTTGGGTGTTTCTGTGTGGATTTTGCATGTTCTCACCATGCTTGTGAGGGTTTCCTCTGGGTACTCTGGCTTCCTCCCACACTCCAATGACATGAGGCTGATTGGCTGTTCCAAACTGGGGTTTTATTTATTATTATTTTATAAATAATAGAGTTGCACAGAAATTTCTGACTGGCTTTCAACAGTATTAGTGTTATGTCTATCAAAAGTTGGTCAACTGACACATCTTTAGTTAGCAAGATTACAACAAAGAATAAATAAAAATGAATGAATGAATTAATTAATTAATTAACAAAAAACTAAATAAAGTAAGATATGTACCTTTTCATCATTTTCACCATCACTATTATTTCACTTCTCTGCAGTATTTATCTCTCCTTCACCGCTTTAGTATTCTCTACACTCAGACAGGTCTACCGTCAGGGCAGAGGGGGTCAAAGGGTACACATAAGCCTGGTCCAAGGCCTGAGGGCATGTGAAGGTCTTTGGTTGACCCTTTAATGGGATCAAGTATGGATGGGTGTGGATGAGGGGAAATCTTTGTCCCCCTGTCTATCATTTCTAATAGCTTGCCTGCACTCAGATACAATGCTAGGTATAGGTGAAGCCTCAATCTTTGGTACAATGAAATGACTGAAGATGAGTTTGTCTAACTGTCAACACCCATTTATCTTTTTTGTTAGGATTATGCACTTCCTAACAGGGCAAAGATAAACTTAACAACAGACCTCGAAGACGGCGAGCGAATGAAAAATTCTCAGAAATGCCAGATTGGGCGTATATATAAAATTGGTTCTTTATATAAAAGTATTTTTCGTTCTTAAAATGTTTCTGTATATACACAATATGAGCACTCAGAGAGTGCAAACCTCTGCCAAGTCACGCAATCCACCATATAAACAAAATGGCAAGGATCATCTGTTTAACAATGTTAAAGAATCTCTTAAAACATTCCTTGATAAAGAATTTCATCCGAATCATCTCTAACGTTGAATAGAGTCTTCATTTTCCCAAGTCCTGTTTCTGAAAGAAATTTCATGAAAATCCACACAAATTATTTGCGTAATCCTGCTAACAAACAAACAAACACACACAAACTGAAGGTAAAACAAAAACCTCCTTGGTGGACGTAATTACTGTTGTTCATGTTGTTTTTAGAAAGGGTAGTTTATCCCTCTATTAACCAGATTAGTGTATCTGCTGCATGAAGTAAAAGGGTTAACAGCCTAGAACGTTAAAAAAAATAAAGAAATTCAAATATTTGCCCAAAATCAACATTTTTGCCCAAGAAAATAATTTTAACACAATTAAAAAAGAACTTGATTATCAGAGGGTTAAACAATATTTTCCTAATTAGTCAACTTGGCTCTTGAGGTTAATTTATTATTTAGTTTAGTATTTCTTTGCTATACTTGTATTGTTATATATACAGTTAAAATGTACATGCAACAGAGCATCCTGGTACAGTCAGACCTGAAAAGGCTCATCATCAGTGCAGGCACCCTCGACCCCTCTACATGCAGCCTAGGCAGTGGGTGGGAATGAAAGTATATGCAGATTGTTATTACTATTATTATTACTGGGTGGCACACTGGCCTCTTGGATAGCCCATCCACTTCACAGCAAGAAGGTCCAGGATTCAAGTCCCAGGCTCGGTGAGGATGGTACTGTGTGGAGTTTGCATGTTCTTCCCATGCTTGCGTGGGTTTTCTCTAGGTTCTCTGGTTTTCTCCCACAGTCCAAAGACATGCACGTTAGAATAACTGGTCGTTTAAATTGCTCCTATGTGTGAGTGAGTGTAAATGGTTTTGTGTATAAACCCTGCAATGTTCAGGGTGTACCCCAGTGTCGGGTGAGATAAGCTCCAGCCTCCCAGCGACCCTAGTAGGATTGATGCAAATGAGTGATGAATGAGTCTTATTATTTGTTTGTTTGTTTTTAATCAGGTCCTTGCTACCTTCTGTTGTACTGCAAGTGGGTTTTTGTGTAATGTAGCTGATCCACACTTGTGAGTCATTGAAGGGATGTTTAATCAGTACTGAAATACTGCAAATAGAAAAGGAGCTATTTAACAGCAGGTTTCTCTATTGTGATCTCTCACACCGAAGCCTCACCCATCTTTACTTATTCAGTTTGCTGAAGAATGGGACAAGTGGAAAAAGGCTCCCTGACTGAGACGGCAACGGAGACAGGCAAATTGGCCCTGAAGTTCCGACATGATGTCCTCTGCCTCCCTGGAAGCCTGCTAATGAGACACAGCGATAGAGACACAACCAACAATAATGAGATTTATTACAGACTAGCCAGACTACCTGTCTCTTCCTCCATCTGTGTGTTTACTTATTTGTCTTTTTTTTGGTTTGTTTTGTTTTGTTTTCTATAATGTCCTGTCTTCCCTTACTTCTTTGCCGTGTCACCAACACTGACATGTAGACCTTGCTTGGCCATTAATGCACCTGATCACAAACAATATAATGATCGGTCACCCATCTCATAGCTGTTTCTGGTACATAGTCACATCCAGGGCTTGGGCCATATTAATGTGAATAGCTGAGAAAAATGTGCCAGAGTGTCTGGGCACTTTAGCAAGCTTTTGCAAATATAATCACAACCCAGCTCTGACACATGTAAGTATAAGGATAATAAAATACCTAACAACATACATTAGCAGTGTTTGTTAGACTAGTTGTAATGTAGACGATATTCTTACAGTTGTAGAGTCTGCCGCACAGCAAGAAGTTCCTGGGTTCGAGTCCTGGAATTGTGTGAAGTTCGCATATTCTCCCTGTGCTTGCATGGGTTTCCTCTAGGTACTCCGGTTTTCTCCCAAAGTCCAAAAGCCTGCACATTAGGCTCATTGGCTGTTCCAAATTGCCCTTTGGTGTAAGTGTAAATGTTGTGAGTGTATGTGTGTGTGTGTTGGCCCTGCAGTGGTCTGTTGAGCTGTTCAGAGTGTATTTCACCTCCAGAGTCGGCTGAGATAGGCCCCAGAGTACCTGCGATTCTAACAGGTTTGAACCCCCGACCTTCTGATTGTTACCCTTAACCACTGAACCAATTTATATATCTATATCTACCAGTTCAATGCTAGTCAAACACCGTACTTTGTGCGTACTGACAAGCAACACGAGTTTGGTCTGTTTCAACTTGCGTAAATGATCTAGAAATTCTTCTAAATGCTTTGTTTGAAGGGAAATGTAACCACACCTGTGAGTGTATGTCCTTGGAAGGGAATAGACACTTCTTACTGACCCCAGCATTGACTTTCTGAATGGTAATGATCAGTAAATGAGAGTGGGTTGCATTCTGCTTTACTGATGCAACCCACAGTACCATCGGAATAGTATATTATAAGGAAACATCTCGTGGAGCTTCTTTTCAAGCCAAAACCTTAATAAACCCAGTGAAGCAGACACAGGACAAAAGTGATATGTCTATTCTAGAAGCTGAACCAGAAATCAGTAAAATGAATTCTAAATATATGGCATTTTTGTCTGTATATACACTATGTTGTCTTCGAAACTGGGATACGGCCCCAACCCATGGTCAATGGATTCCTATCTCTCTCTCTCTCTCTCTCTCTCTCTCTCTCGTTCTCACTCTCTGTATGTTAATAATTGTAAGAGTGCAGTACTCATTAGTGCTGCCCTGTTTCCTGGCCTTGCACAGGAACTCAGAGTTTCATCAGTTACTCCACAGCCTACAGGTAACTAATGGAGACCTAGAGGTCGGCAAGTCAGAAAATCATTAATATCCAATTAATAATGCAGTAGAGGCCAGTTGGGAAGACAGGGAATAAGGATGCGGGAAGAGCAGAAGGAGACTAAAACAGGAAGAAGTTAAAATAATAGAGAAAGAGGGGTTAGATAACACTGAGGTATCATGGGTATGGAAGACAAGGAGAAATAAAACAAGAAGAAGCAACAAAAGAAGGCAAAATACCCCCCAAAGGAACTCTAGCATACAAAGTGCCACATCAAATTCATCAAACCAGCCGTATTTGCTGGGAGAGTACTGCGGTCTGTTCTTGATCTCATACAAAAGGTTCCCACCAGCGAGACAAGTATGTGAAACCTGGAAACATGCCATTTATATATATATCTCCAAAGAATATGTAGGAGAGAGCAAAGGAAAAAAGTTTCAGGAAAAACAGCAAGCAGGAAATGAGTTGCTATAGAACCACAGCTGAGGTGTAATTCCTTCAGAACCTCTTGACCTCTTCGTCCATTGGCCCGTCTCTTTTTCTTTAACATGGTGGCGGAACATGCCACAGCAGCATGGCCACATTGTCCACATTCTCTCTGTCTTATTACCGAATGTCTGCCATTTTCACCTGACATTTTGGACTATTATTACCTGTCTGACATTTCAGCACCAGAACAATGTGTCTACAAAGAACTGATTACATAATGGCCTCTCTGCTCACGCCTTGTTTACTTCAGAGAACTAATATGGAGGAAGCAATTAATATTGCTAACATGCAGTTCACACAATTAGTGCTGAGCATGAAGGTTTGTGATCCGTTACTCATCCACTACTGATCCACAGACAGGAGGTGAGTAATGAATTTGCGCTGTGTTCCCCATCACTGCATGCATGAATGTCAATGGCCTTCAAGACAAAAAAAAGAAGAAGCATGAAATTCTACAGGGTGGTGTCTCGGGAAAGCTTTAGTAACACCCTATAAAGATGATAGGACTCCATCACCAGGTTTGCATCACAGCTGTCATGTGATGTCCATATTTGTGGGTGCATTATCACATCCATACAATGCAAGGGCAGCAATATTTTATAAATGGAAGCAGCAAAAAAGCACAAGCATGAGGATCTGAGTGACTTTAGCTGCTTTTACCTGGGCAACGGGAACAATTTGCCCCTGGAACAACAACTAAGTTGTGGCCACTTTCCTATTTGTTTACATGGTCGCTCTCAAATCAGTGGTAGGCTGGAATCTAAAGAGACAAGAGGCAAGAAACCACTGGAGAAGAACCGCCCATGAAAGCCTACGAAACAACCTTAAAACCCTGATGGACGCTACTGTGCACACGTGAACCCTCCTACTTGACACCTATTGCATTCAGACAGCTTAGTTTTGCCCGAAATAAAATGTTCTGTGACAACCTGTGCCACCGGAAAAAGTGGAGCAAGTTCCACCCATTTGTTTCGGAACAAATCGTTTGTACACAGAGCAGAGCAAAATGTTCCAGCTGCAAGTTGTTCCACAAGTGCTGTGTAAAAGCAGCTACAGACAACTGTACCAGGGCATTTCCAGATTTTGTAGGGTGTTCCAAGGGGGCAGTTGTTAGTATCTAACAAAAGTAGTCCAAGGAAGGACAACCAAACAAAACTATTTCTTAATGACATCTATCAGAAGGATAATCTACCCTGCTATCCTCCAAAAACAATCCAGGAGTCATCTCTTTCAGGTCTGAAGAACATGACAGAAGTTAGGGTGTTGTCTTGGCCTCCAAATTCCCCAGATCTCAGTCTGGTTGAGCATCTGTGGATCTGCCGGACAAACAAGTCTGAATAGTTGAGGTTCCACATGACAATTTACAAAACTTAAAAAATCTGCTGCTAACATATTGGTGCCAGATCCCACAGCAGACCTTCAGAAATCTTGAGTCCAGGTGTTGATGGGTACGAGCTGTTTTGGTGACACGTAGGACCTACATAATATAAGGCAGGTGGATTTAACATTATGGCTGATTGGTATAATGCTTGACATAATTTCTCAGCAATTAACCAAATGTTTAGTCCATTTCTTCACTAAAAGAAATACTATTTAAATTGAACCATATGTCTCAGTAACATAGCCAAACGATGACTGTTTTATTCATGAGTCATTTTAAGATGCATGGTTGACACGCCAAACGTTCTATTTGTACTCAGTAAACATTTCTAATGCCAAATACTGTATATACTATCTGTCATGGATTTGGACAGGAATTAAACCCCAGACATACCACAATAATAAATGCCCTATGTCCCCAATCTAGCAATCTTGACCAAATATGCTATTGATGGGACACTTAAAATGAGAGAAAAAAAAATTAGGATTGCCAATAAAAACATGAAGCAGAAAAGTCAACAAAATACAAAAATTCCCATAATGAAAATCAGTTTTTCGGCTGTAAAAAAATTGGGCAAAACCCTTCAGTCAATGGGTAACATTATAAATGGTATGATTGCGTTTATGAGCTAGTGCGCAGGAAATTCAAGATGGCAGCAGTGGCGGCTATATTGGATATCGTACCATGATGAAAATCGATAGGTTTGTATAGTTACACAGTTCCGAAATCCACGCCGAAAATGTTGATGACTGGTGATGGCGTTTTTGAGCTAGTGCTCAAATTAAATTAAAATTAAAGATCGCAGTTACAGCTTCCATATTGGAAATTGGACCACAGCAGAAAAACTGCTAGGCTTGTGTAGTTACCCATTCCCAGCATCTATTTTTTATATTCTAAAAATTTATCGGTGAGGGTGTTTTTGATTTGCATAGAATGCAACTGCGGACAGACGGACAAACAGACAGACAGATGGACATGGCGTGTGATGAAAATTCCCCATTGGGCTGAAGGGTAAAAAGGAGCAAAACATCAGCATAATAGCGGAGCTCCCGAACAAAGAATCACAGTCACGGAATAAGATTCGAATGATTGTTCCATATCTGTCCAGTGTCCGCACATGTCCACCACAGGAAACCCAAATAGGCTGCCACATTGCTGAGTTAATGCTGATTGGCTGTTATGTATCACTGATTTGCATGACAGGCAGCAATAAAAAAAAAAAAAAAAAAAAAAAAGCTTTATTATTAACAAAGACACTGAAACCCACTAAATCGAGGCTCATACACCACTGCTCAGATTCGCACAGAATAAAATAATTATTGATAGGCAGACAAACCTGCAGGTAAAAGATGTTGATGGAGCAACTGCTGAAATCAAAAGCTTGAAAGACTCCTTGAACAGATAAATAAACTTAAAAGACAGATGACACAAATGAAAGTGGGAAGCAGCTTATGAAAGGAAAGGTGCTGAAAAGAAAGCACAGGCAAGGACACCCATCAGAAGATAGCAATAGCACTATTAGCTGTCTTGTTCTTCATTACACTCTCAAAAATGGTCAAAATTTAGATTATCCTGTGACTATACCCACCACGCAGGTAGGGTTCTTGGGATAGGGTCGGAATCCAGCACAGCCCTGACCAGCATGAAAACTGCCCCCTCTGAAATTATATTAGAAGAGAACGCTGATGTTAAATATGGCCTGAAAAGATGGATGGATTCCACTTCTATAATATCATCAAACTAAAATATACCTCCTGCCTCCTAAAGTGTCTTTATTAATCAGATCGCCTTCTAGTTTAAATGCACCTTGGGTGCACGGTAACCTACATTTTGATGTGGATGACATTGAGTCTTCATCATTCCAACAGACCTGCTAAACCGGCTTTTGCATTTTTAATTTTTTCGCACATCCCTGGCGTTGAATTTTCTTAGATTAGCCCTACACAGGTCACTGCTTTGCTTTTCATGCAGTAAAATTGGGATCAATATGTTATCATAGACACGTTCTAAGAAAAAATCATTCTAAGACATGCACAAAGTGAATACAGACATACCTTATGTGTAATCATGCACTTGACAAGACATTCTGGGGAGCTTCCACTTAAATAATTAGCTCTGCCAGGGAGGTACTGTTTTGTCAGCATCGGTTTGTTTGTTTGTTTTTATTTGTTTATTAGCAATTTATGAACAGATTTGATTTATTTATTTATTTATTTTTGAGGTGTGGCGTACAGCCCAATAACACTCCATTTGATTTTGAAAATCCGGATTAAATTCAGCATCCAGTCATTTTTTTTAAAGGATTCTTTAACATTGTGAGACAGAACGATTTTTTGGAGATGTCATATTTCAGCAGGCCCAGCAGGGGGTGGTATTTACCTTCTGGTTTTTTTTTTTGTTGTTTGTTTGTTTTTGTTTTGTTTTTTTTCCAGCTTGCTGGACGGTTTTTAAATTCTCAAAGTGCTTTGAGTTGAATACGTAAATCCCACGGATACTATGTCAGGTGGCACAGAGGCATAGTGGTTAGCACGTCCACCTAAATGCAAGAAGATCCTGGGATCCGTGGACAACATTGGGTGACGGCGGGGTACACCATGGACATCTCACCAGACCATTGCAGGGCCAAAATGCACACAAACATTCACACTCACATCCACACCTAGGGTCAATTTGAAACAGCCAGTTAGCCTAATGTGCATGTCTTTGGAATGTAGCAGGAAACCGGAGTACCCGGAGAAAACCCATGCAAGCACAAGGAGAACATGCAAATTCCACACAGAAACGCCCAAGCCTGGAACTCGAACCCAGGCCTGTAGGCACCTAAGCATTGCCGTGACAACAAAATCGAGCTCATGTCTTTACAACATTTTCATATGTTTTGAGCTCTAGAGCTCCACTATTAATTTCTCAGGCATGATGTAATCATGTGACTCCATTCCACCTTCCAGTTATGGATGGAATTGAACAATACTGAGTCGGTTGTTTTGTTTTTCTCTTGAAAGTGTGAAAATCATCAGTTTTTGAGTCCATAGTCGAGGAAAAACTCATAACACTACACACTGACTGTCAGACAAACACTAACTTTCAGACACACACACACTCAAAATCTGAAGAGCAGGGGTAAGGATTTAACACCACCCTGCTCTAACGTCTCATCACATTCCTTTTTGTTTCCTGCTTTTTGAGCACCGAGCGAGGAAGCACCGACCTGCTCTCCGGAAAAAAAAAAAAAAGAAAAAAAAAAGAGCAAAGTCAATGTTCAAAAACAAAGTGGCGATGCGTGGGAGAGCGCCTGTAACAATATTTTTATATTTCTGCCAAAGCTTTTCAATCATTTACTCGGAATGCAGAATTTGAATTCTCGCTTCCTGGGGATAAAAAATGATGGGAAGGGATGAGAAACAACAGCAGCAGCAGCGGCGGCTTCATAAACATAGGCTGAGAAGCAAAATAGAAAGAAAAAGATGGCATGATGTTTGATATGAATAAGCAAATTATAAACCCCACCATTAAATGTAATTAAAATGAATTAATATAAATATAATACAATGTATGAACTTTCAATAAATAATAAAAAAAAGGGGGGGGGGGGATTGCTGCAGTTTAAGAGAACGAAATCGAACAGGAACTCTGCTTTGTGTGATGCATCACCCCACCTTGATATTCTTCTATAACAGCATATCACTGAGTGTCCAGCACTTGATTCGCCACAGTACTATTCCATTTCATATCGTGTATATTGCGTCTACATAGTCCCATACACAGCTATCTGTAATACACTGGTCCTGAATCCATTCTATCATAACCAGCATTAACAGTTCTAGCAGATTGTGCTACAGTCGCTCTTCTGTGGGATCAGACCAGGCATACTAGCTTTTGCTTATCACCCATGCACATCAATGAGCTTTCGGCACCCAGGACACTCAATTAGTCTAACATGCATGTCTTTGGACTGTGGAAGGAAACCAGAGTACCCTGAGAAAACCCATGCAAGCACTGGGAGAACATGCACACTGAGAAACGTGGACTCGAACCCAGGACCTTCTTGCTGCGAGGCGGATGTGCTAACCACTACACCACCATGTCGCCTACACACTCACACACGCATGCACACACACGCGTATATATTTTCAAAACACAGATGCAGTTGCAAGGTGTGTGTATGTGTGCCGGAGAACTTTTCCAGGAATCACAAGCAGAGCAGGTCAAAACACAAGGTTATTACGGGAGAAGAAACCTTGTAAACACTGCTGCTGTCTCACTCTGCATTTCATTATACAACACACACACACACACACACACACACACAATGCAGTCTCTCTCTCTCCCTCTCTCTCTCTCCACCTCTCTGGCCACGCCGTTTAATTTGAGGAGATTAAAGGATGGATTGGGAGGAACAGATGAGCGAGCTTTTCTCTCTGAGCCATATTTCCTCTGTCTTACTGTCACCTCAGGCCACATGGTGCAAAGCCTCTGACCTACAACAGCCAGACACTTACATCATCCCACAGGGAAAAGCTGCAAAAAAAAATCCGGCAAAAACAGCAAAAGTGAGGCATCAACCATGAAACTGTATGATTTACTAAGGGATGAAACAGACTATGCTAATTTAAACACCGCAAAATTATAAATATTGTTAAACACAGAACCATCATATACGCTGAATTACAAGATCATTCAGAAATGTATGTGGTCAGAGCTGCATGGTGTCTTTTTTTTCTGAGATGACTGTATAAACATATGCTAAAATTTCAGCACATGCAATATTTCAGATTTAAAACAAGAATCCTAAATTATATCAATTTAACCATATTTATGTTATTCCACAACCTCGAATCAGATATGCACTAATATTATAATAATATGGTCTTAAAATATATACGTTCTTACTGTGAAATACTTAACGGAAGAGCTGGCTAGCCTAGCATCGAGTCTGTCCTCGCAGCAGGCCAATAAAGTCGCGTTTGGTAGGAAAAA
Organism: Neosilurus mollespiculum; assembly: GCA_030014195.1. Lineage (NCBI taxonomy): Eukaryota > Metazoa > Chordata > Actinopteri > Siluriformes > Plotosidae > Neosilurus > Neosilurus mollespiculum. The sequence goes on from JAQMYF010000016.1 coordinate 17,779,269, forward strand.
AAGTCTAGTTCATGAAGTCTAGAATGAAGGCGCTGACTGTTTGGCATTAGCAGTTAGCATGCTAACCCTAAATGGTTAACTGAGAAAGGAGTCTCACACTACTTCTACTTGCCGCAGACTGCTTACAATGGCCTCTTCCCTGGTCACTTATTCATTTGCTGAATCCTACTAGGGTCACATGGAAGCAGGTGCCTGTCTCACCCAACACTGGGAGAAGGCGGGGTACACCCAGGACAGTTCGCCAGATTATTGCAGGGCAACACACACAACCATTCACACTCACACCTAGGGGAAATTTGAAACAGCCAATCAGCCTAATGTGCATGAACCCGGAGACCGGAGTACCAGGAGGAAACCCATGCAAGCACGAGGAGAATGTGCAAACTAAACAAAAAAAAAAAACAGCCCAAGCTTGGGAAGTGAACCCAGGACCTTCTTGCTGTGTGGCAGACATGCTAATTACTACACCACTGTGTCACGCCATGGTTATCTTATTCATACATATATATGACACTATATCGAAAGAGACAGACGAGGCCAAAAGCATAACACGAGATTCCTCCCAGAACTAAACCCACATTAGAAGAAAAGAAACAGAAAAACAGATAATTACTAAGAGCAAACACAGGCATGCTGATACAAGACTCCACAAATTGCAATGGCACCACGGGGACTATTTTTGCATGAGTATTGATGAAACAACCTACGACTGCAGGTGATGTTGAATGGGCTGAGACAGGGAGGAGGTGCAACAGGGAAACTGGCAAACAGTCAATGCTGACTCCTACAGTGCAATACAGCTGGAATGCAGCGCAGTGAAGATTACTCGATTATTAATTACTATCAGTTGAGTGTTAATTATAAACAATAAACTGACTCAGGAGTTGCTGTCGTACAGTATTTGTGCAGTTAAAGAAGGATAACAGCAAAGACTGTGTTGAACCGCACTTCAGTTAACAGCTATACAAAGGCTACAAATTACATTTCCAGCTTCAGTGATTCAGGGTGCACTGTTACCAATAACAATGAGTAAATGTGTGCAGTAATAAATCTGAGTTTCATATTACACTATTTTAAAACCAGTCAGCACTTAATTGTGGAACTCTTAACAACCAACAAGTAAGTTTGCTTTCAGAATTGATTCAGGGCAAGATTAACAAACGTTTTGCAGCAAAAACCTCCAAATTTACTGCGGATCTTTGATGAAACACTAGCAGCGAACGAGTGTGGACATGATTATATTTGCAGCCGACCTCACTGCATATGTATTTTTATTAGCTTCCTTTCAGATCATAAAATTTGTCATAGAAGAGTATTTAAAGCACTAGAAAATTCCAGCTGTTCTGGATGTTGATGGGAGGTGGAATGAATACTTTGAGGACCTCCTTAATCCCTCCAACACACCCTCTGTGGAAGAGGAAGAGCCTGGGGGTTCGGAAAGAGGTCTGCCCATTGCTGGGGCAGAGGTCGCGGAGGTAGTTAAAAAGCTCCTCGGTGGCCAGGCTCCAGGGGTGGACGAGATCCACCTAAATACCTCAAGGCTCTGGATGTAGTAGGACTGTCTTGGTTGACTCTGCAACATCGCGTGGTCATCCGGGGCCGTACCTCAGAATTGGCAAACTGGGGTGGTAGTTCGCATTTTTTTAAAAAGGGGACTGGAGTGTGTGTTCCAGCTATCATAGAATCACACTCCTCAGCCTACCCGGGAAAGTCTATTCAGGAGTACTGGAGAGGATGATCCTACCGATGGTTGAACCTCGGATTCTGGAGGAACAATGTGGTTTTCTTCCTGGCCTGCAGCACTCTTGACCAGCTCTACACACTCTACAGGATCCTGGAGGGGGCATGGGAGTTTGGCAAACCTGTCCACATGTACTTTGTTGACTTGGAGAAGGCTTTTGACCGTGTCCCTCATCTTGTGGGGTGTGCTCCAGGAATAAGGAATACCAGACCCGTTACGGGTCTCTGTATTGCTGGAACCAGAGCCTGGTCTGCATTGGTAAGAACATGACGAACTCGTTTCCAGTGGGGGTTGGACTCCGCCAAGGCTGCCCTTTGTCACTGGTTCTGTTTATAATTTTTATGGATAGAATTTCTAGGAGCAGCCAAGGTGTTAAGGGGTTCTGGTTTGGTTAGGATCTCATCTCTGCTTTTTGCGGATGATGTTGTCCTTTTGGTGGTAGCGCGCCTCTATGTGACATCATCACAGAGAGTGTGGGTCAGTCAGTAGGCGATGATGTAACAGACTGTGTAGGTCATGTGATACACTGGAGTATCGATAAATGGTCTGCCCATTAGAGTATGGGATATTGCGCAATGAATCATGTAACAACATTTACTAAGATTTGTGCTAGTCACCTTTATGCTAACAACTCCATTATTTAATGCAAAAAAGTTATGTGTGGATTTTCGTGAAATTTTTGCCAGAGGCAGGACTTTAGACAAGGAAGATTCAATAAGATGATGGAGATGCTCTGGAGCAAATTTTGGTTTCAGGAATTTTTAAAGGATTTTTGTTTGATTTTGGTTCATAAGGGAAGATTGCTAGGCCTAGGGGAGGTTTGCACTGTCCAAGTGTTCTTGATTATGTGGCTTTTGTTTGTGTTGGCCATTCTTAAAATGAGCTGACCTTTTTTTTGTTTATTAATCAATGCATTGTTAGAAACTGTCCACTCCCATTGGTCTTTTTTATAAGCCTTATGCTAATTTCACCTGCTTAGTAAACTTGGCACTTCAACTGCTTTCTTTACCACCTCACTACTTTTTCCCATAATACCATATATTTTGCAGTTGCCAGACCCATTAGTGGAGTAGACATCTAGTGAGGATTAACTGATGACCAGAGTTGAATGATGGTCTTTTTTAGCACCTTACTACTTATCATTTTAATAGTGCAAAGCTCTGTTGCCTTGAGCTTTCAGAACAAATCTGACTCTCAGTCAGACTTATTAATCCAGGTTCAAGCACTCACAATGTTCATGAGTGTAAGCAGGTACTTCTCGACGTGTTGTGCTCCATGGAATTGCACCACCGAATCATCTACCCCAAGCAGCACCTCGATGTTGTAGGCTCGCTCGGGAGACTGACGGCGAGATCTTCGGCTCTGGTTCACACTCCGCTCTATTCCTTCGTAGAGAGTCTCCAGATCCAGCAGACCTCCAAGACTGGCACCTGAAACAGACATAAGCATGAGAAAAGAACATTTCTGGACAATGGAACACAAAGGAGCAGGAGCTGGTCTATAAAGGCTAGCAGGGCTAAGCACCTGCTGTTCGTCTTTTAATTAAAAGATAAATAAAAAAAATTAAATTTGATCTTTGGTATCCATGTTAAATGAGTTCTTGTTAACAAATAACAGTAAGAAGAGTTAGACAACAGTAAGAAAAAACAGTATGAAGAAGAGTGTAGATTCTTACAGCCTATCAGGAACAGGGCTGTCAGGTGATTACCCAGGAAAACACCCCCTTAGAGTTAATTTTCATTTTGTTGGCATGTCTATCATCAGTGTTAATAAAGTATTAGTATATGCTACACAGGAATGACGCAGTCTGTTTGCCCCTTGTGTACATTATGTATGAGGTGGCACGGTGTTGTGGTGGTAAGCATGTCTGCCTCACAGCAAGAAGGTCCTGAATTAGAGTCCTGGGCTTGGCGAGGACATTTAAGTGTGGAGTTTTTATGTTCTTACTGTCCTTGCAGGGGTTTCCTCCATGTATTCCGGTTTCCTCCCACAGTCCAAAAACACACACAGTAAGTTAACTGATTGTTCCAAATGGCCCCTAGGTGTGAGGATCAGTGTAAATGGTTGTGTGTGTCTTGGATTGCTGAGCTGTTCAGGGGTGTAGCCCTTCTTTGCCCTGAGTCGGCTAAGATAGGCTTCAGCTTCCCAGGTACCCTAGTATGATAAATTGGGGGTAGCCTTGGCCTGATAGTTAGAGAAGTGCATTTGGCACCTAAGGCTCGCTGGTTCAGTTCCCGAGCCAATGGAAAAAATGTGTGGCGGCGAGGGGAGTGAGCTTCAGCTTCCCTTCCTCCATATTTATGGCTGAAGTGCCCTTAAGCAAGGCACCTCACCCCCAACTGCTCTCCAGGTGCCCCACTGTGTGGTAGTCAACTGCTACAAGTGTGTGTGCTCACTGTTTACATGTGTGTGTGTGTGTGTGTGTGTGTGTGTGTGTGTGTGTGTGTTCACTTTGGATGGGTTAAATGCAGAGGCAATAATTACCCTTGTGGGATTAATACAGTATATTAAAATAAATAAATGAATGAATGAATGAATGAATGAATGAATAAAAGCGGTTCAGCAAATGAATAAATGAATGAATTAATAAATATTATGTATGCTTTTAACATTTAGGGTAGTCTGTTACGGTGTGTTTTTAAACTTATTTAAAGTTTTAGTATATACGACATGTAAACACAAGAAAAGGAAACCAAAATGAGTATTTTAGTGGTTTATTTCTATATTTTAAAATGGGAACTTGGCTGCTCTGAGTTACCGTGACAAACTATCAGCGTCCATCATTCTGATTTAATTATGAACTCCTCTGAATAATTGTTTTATTATCCCAGGAATGACCAATCAGACACTGCAGACACTGCAGACATGTGTGTGTGTGTGTTTGTGTGTGTAGGGGTCACTGAATAACACACTTTGTGGTATACAGTGACATTATTAGGTGTATTAGGTGTCACTGCACCACACACACACTGATCAAATGCTATTAAATGGAAAATGGAAAATTCATAACTTACATCCAACAGAAAAATAATATAAGGTAAATATGTATAAATCGAGCTTACAAAAATAATACATGTTGAATATATTCTACTTCAAACAGGAGTATTGCTACGATAAATGCGACATTACACCGTAGCTTGTTTCAAACGGCTCAGAGCTCTTCACACTGCCACGGAAGAGAGAACATAACAAGAAGAATGCAGCATCTCCATCCTCATCTCCATCACCCCGTCAGCTGGGGGCATCATCTACCATCTGATTATATAACGTTTCCCTGGCAACCCGCTCCTGGGTAAAACAATGCTTGGCGCAGGCTAATATTGGCTCAGCACTCACTTCCTTATTGGAAGATAATCCTGGAAGTCAGACTGAAATTCATCATCTTAACACCCCGTGTCTGCTGCACGTTATTAAAGCATGGCAGAGCGAGACGAAAACACAGGGATGCCAAAAGCTCCGAACCAAGACAGACATGGCGGTGTTGTTTATTATTATTATTGTTATTTTTTTATCTGTAAGATTTTCTGAAGCTGCAGCTTCATTCCACTGCCAGGTGTTCCTGTCTTCAGGGTGCATGTCAGCAGATTTTCCCCTAGCCTTGTTAACAAAATTAACCCAAAAAGTGCATTCTCTATCAAAACAATCATCACTGGTTTGCATTAACACTTTTTTTTTTTTAAATACAGATGATGTAATATCCACACCATCTGTTTGAAATTATATATTCAGATAATTCGTATGCAAGAGTTTTTGCACCGAGCAAGTCTCGATTGTTTTTGTTTTCATTACTTGATGACTCGGAGCCTTATTTTCCTTTGTGGGTTTATCTGGAATATAACCATTTATATAAGTCGGCATGAATAGCGCGCTAACTAAATCTTTTCTACGTAGAACAAAGGAAATATTTGCTAATGAGGACAACATGTGGCTCACAAACTCAAGCTGAGTTGAATGTTTTTTTTTTTGGTTGTTTTTTTTTTTGAGTTTTTGAGTTTTTGATCTCAGGAGCGAAGAATACACGTGCAGTGTAGTGGTTAGCACATCCGCCTCACAGCAAAAATGTCCTGGGCTTGAGTCCTGGGCTCGGTTGGTTTCCTCCGGGAACTCCAGTTTCCTCTTACAGTCCACAGACATTCATATTAGACAAACTGGCTGTTCCAAATTGCTCCCAGGTGTGAGTGAAAGTACGATTAGTTGTGTGTGTGTTGGCCCTGCAATGGTCTGACAAGCTGTTCAGGGTGTACCCTGCCTTCGCCAAATGTTGGCTGAGATAGGCTCCAGCCTCCCCTCGATCCTAATAGGATTAAGTGTGGTTCGGCAAACAAGTGACTAAGTAAAAATTCTGATTTTCTAATTCCTAATTAAAGTTGCAGGGAGGCTGGAGCCCATCTTAGCTGACTCTATGCAAGGGCGGGGTACAGCTCGCCAGACCACTGCCAGGCCAACACACATACAACCATTCACAATCTCTCTCACACCTAGGGGCAACTTGGAACAGCTTTGGAAACAGGAGCACCCGGAGAAAACCCATGCAAGCACGGGGAGAACATGCAAACTCCACACAGAAAAGCCCCGAGCTCGGGCCTTCTTGCTGTGTGGCGGACATGATAAACACTACGCCAACGTGCCGCCCCAACAATTTATTACACTTTTTTAATAATTAACAGCTAAATGACCACCAGAGCTCACTACCCACCATGCTCTGACACAACCTTTATCTTTACGTCGCTTTATGACCCCAAGTACTTCCTGTCCACCTGGAGAACCAACCAGAAGTGTCTTTGTTGTCCTAATGAAGAAAAAAATACCATTGGATGTTTCTTATCCTTCTGCTGGAGAAACCACAAGAGATCTTTTTCCTCGTCTACTGAAAAAAATGCTAGAGCTCTTTTCTGGACATCAATGCCCTCCATTTGGAGAAAATGTCAGATGCCTCTACCAACTTTTGCCAATTTTCAATAAAGTTCTGGACAAGTATTTTCCCTTTTGGAGGAAAAAAGTCTAGACATCTTCCTCCTGCTGCAGAATACTTAATTTCCTGGGTTTCTACTTTCTCTCTCCATAAAGAAAACTGTAGACATCTCTTCTTCCACTTACTGGACAAAGTCCTTGTCAGCTCTTCCTCACTGTTTGGACCATGTTCATTGTTCTGTATTGGAGATAGTGCTGGGTATCTCTTTGTCCACTTGCTGGAGAGAACATAAGAGCCCTCTTTGTCCTTCTTAGGGGAATTTTTTTAAATATAGGATAGATCCTCCTCCTGGACAGAATGTTAGACATCTTCTGTTGTTCTACTCGACAGATTGTTGCACATCGCATTGCTCTCCTGCTCGAGAGAATGCTAGACATCTTTCAACAGAATGGAAAATTGCCCTTACTATTTCTTTCTTGCTGCAGAAAACATAGGACATCCCGTTGCACACTTCATGGAGAAAATGCTGGAGATCTTTTGCTCTTCTCCTGGACAGAACACTTGATGCCTTTTCAGTCTCCTTCTATGGCTTTCTGCATTCTGACTGGGGTAGCCTCGCCCTTATCAGGGCATGAAGCTGCTTTGTCGTTCAACCTTTATAAATGTCAAGTGTGTCTGGAAGAAAAGAAGAGGGCAAGAACAACAGGTAGAAAGTGCAAAAATGAGAATGAGAGTGCGAGAAGAGACCCTATAATACGTGGAGAAAATGAATGAATTGCTGCATGACCCTCTCTTTCTACAGGGGTATATATCAAATTTTTAATCTGGTAAGAAATCATGAATTGACAGAATATCTTAGGATTTGTGAGGGGGCTTTTTTCACTTTCACAGTTGCATTTATTTTTGGAACCTAGGCCATTTGTCATGAGAGTTTGATTAAGTGTGAAAGTTGGCTTTTGAGCCCAAAGGTGGATCTGAGATCCTTAGTCATCATGGTAGAGTGCTCTGGGGATTCACCAAACTGCAAAGTGCACAACTGGTATAAAGGGGATCTGCATACCGAGTTGCTGATTCAAGTTTTGCAAAGCACGGACAGGGACATCGACCTTACTGATATACAGCATGGTCCAAAACCCGGGACCTTCTTGTTGTGAGGTGAATGTGCTAACTGCTTGCAAGATGGACTCCTTTAATTCTTCCACTGGGTAGGGGCTTCCGCTTAAAAGTCTTTTCCTACAAGATGCGCCCAAAAAATAAAAGAGTCTATAGGTGTCAGGTTGGATGAAAATTGTGGCCAGTCAGTGCTGCCAGTTTGCCTGAACCAGTGCTGTGAGAAGATGTTCCCAGGGTAACTCATTCATTTATTCATTTTCTGAACTGCTTAATCTTAATTAGGGTCGCGGGGAGGCTGGCGCCCATCTCAGCCGACTCCGGGCGAGGGCAGAGTACACCCTGGACAGCT
>JAQMYF010000016.1:17803240-17818028 GCA_030014195.1 Neosilurus mollespiculum
AGAGAGAGAGAGAGAGAGAGAGAGAGAGAGAGAGAGAGAGAGAAAGAGAGAGAGAGAAAGAGAGAGAGAGAGAGAGAAAGAGAGAGAGAGAAATTCAATGAGCAGGTGCGTTAAATGAGGTACATTAGTAGTAGTGGTAGAACATTCCATGGTGTAAAGTGTAGAAATGTGAAAGTTTCGAAACGGCGGGAGGTCCTGAGCATGTTCTCCGTCTGAACCTCTGTCTGAACCCTCCACGTGGGCAGCTTCTATACCGAACCTTTGCTAATGTGCTGTCAGACATGGAAGTGACTGTCACTGTGGAAAAGTTGTGCAAGAAATCTCAAACTTTCAGCTTTTTTCCTCACCTGCTGTATATACAGTGGAGTTTAGGCGTAATTGGGTAGTTACACGCTGGTGTTCGCTGGGATCAGCTACCAGCCATTCTCCAGAAACTTTGATGAAGATCCTACACTACACACCACACGGATGTCATGTTTACAGCTAATTACAAAAAATAAACCACAGGAGTTCAGACACGCCCACCAGCATACCCATTTTACAAGTCCAACATATAGAATGTGACCTCGTGACCTTGAAAAAAGGTCAAGATGACCCATATCCAATCTCATCCTTTTCGCCTCTGAGAGGGACCCATACACCGAATTTGGTGATCCTATGTCATTTCCTTCCAAGGACATTGCACTAACAATCTGTACAGACGGATGGAACCCCTTTCTATCGCTCCCACTTGCGGACTTCCTCTTCCCACTCTTTCTTTCCTTCTTTCCTTTCTTCTTTTATTGCTTTCTTTCTTTCTCTATCTCTTCTTTTTTTCTTTCTTTTTAGCTCCTGCCCATCATTTACTTGCCACGCACTGAAGCTGGGGCTTTCAAGCTTGGTATGCTGGCTCACTACTATAAGTGCTAGGATGAGTTTGTGTATGAGTGACCTTGACCTACTTTTCAAGGTCACGGAGGCAAAATTGTATATTAGGTTTCTGGACATTTACTTGCCGCGCGCTGAAGATGGGGCTTTCGAACTTGGTATGCTTGTTGTATATTGACATATTATGATATGGTCCTTTCAGCGGGAGCATCTGGACCCCTGTGGTCTATTTTCTTTCTTCCTTCCTTAATCCTTTCTTTCTTTCTTTCTTTCTTTCTTTAATTCATTACTTCCTTCATTGCTTTCTTCCTTTCTCCCTCTTTTCTTCCTTTTCTTACTTTATTCCTCTTTTCTTTCTTTTCTTCCTTTCTTCCCTCCCTTTTTCTCAATCCTGTTTTCCTTGCTTCCTTCTCTAATTTCTTTCTTTACATCCTTGCTTACTTCGTTCCCTTAATCCTTCCTTAATTTGGCCCCCTTTTCTCTTCTCTTTCTTTCTTTCTTTCTTCCTTTCTCCCTCTTCTCTTTCTTTCTTTCTTTCTTCCTTTCTCCCTCTTTTCTTTCTTTCTTTGTTTCTTTCTATTTAGTTCCCTTCTTTCTTTCTCAATCCTTTTTCCTTACTTCCTTCTCTATCTTCGTTTTTACTTTCTTTCCTTTCTTCCTTCCTTCCCTCATTTCTTCTGCAATTTGTTCCTTTCTTTCTTTCTTTCTCTCTTTCTTTCTTTCACAATATTTTCCTCTTTTCTTCCCTCCTTTCTCTTTTAATCCTCTTTAATCCTCTCCTTCCTTCCAAAACCCAGGAAGAAATACTTATAGATGAACTGAGACATTAACCTACACGTCGATATGATAAATTTTTTTTTTTTGTCCCCGGTTCCTTGACTACCTATTCATCCACCCCCACAAGCAGGAATACACTGTTTCCCCTCCACACTCATCTACATGAAGATCAGTGACTGTAGCGGTACACACAAGCCCCACAGAGAGCGCTCCAATCCCCGTAAGAGTTCATTAAACAGCCTTGTTCACACTGCCAAAAAAAAAAAAATTGTAAAAAAAATAATAATAATAACACAGCAGCAACCCAGCAAACAAGTATTATGAATTTATTAAACAAAAAAAAACAAAAAAAAAGGAAGCGCCAGTGTTTCTCGGTTACGCTGCACCAAACATACACTAGTTTCCTAACACCTACAGAACCGCTGGAGCTGCTAGTATCCGGACACCACACAGATATCCTAATAACAATATAGCACTATTCTCCATTTTTTTTCATTCTATCATAAAGAAAGGATGAAAAGGAAGAGGGAACTGGATTCTTCCATCCCTTCTCCCTCCCCCTTTTCCCTCTCTCGCTTGTGCAGTGCTGAAGGAGCCGGCTCACTCGATACTCCTATTCTAATGAAGTGGGTCTCACTGTGGTGGCAGTGAAAATTGCCTTTTGGTCCCTGTATGATCATGCGAGCGTGTGCATCCTAAACTCATGACTTATGTTTGTGGGTATGAAGACTGGCGAGCCTCTGCACGCGCGCGTGTGTGTGTGTGTGTGCGTTTGTAAGTGCATAGCCTATTATCACATACAAATACAAGCTGTCGCTGCATAAACGGCACACAAAGCACAGCTGACACGCTAAGCTAAGCAAATATCTCATACACACAAACATGCAAAGATTAAATACAGCCAGGACTACACACAAATCTAGACACAGACACAAACACTGTCCTAACAGTGGGGGGGGAATGAAAATTCATGGGGAAAGGGAGGGAAATGACGGCGCTGGCAATTTTAGCTTGTCTGCTACGTTCATTTTAGTTACTGTTATGCTAATCCAACTTTTGACATTCAAAGAAAAACCCTGCACAAGAAATAAGAATCATGTTTAATACACTGTTTAATAATAATAAAAAAAAAGAATCAAAAACAACAAATAAATAAATAAATAAATAACAGAAAAAATTAAAATTACTGTCAGATGTGTGCTTTTGCTATGCTAATCACCACTAGTGCTACTGAATGCTAGCTGCCTTGCTAACCAGTACCTTTTCACTCTGTGACAGGGTGCTTCACTTATGTTCCAGTCACAAAGTGTGTCCACACACACACACTTCTATGCAAGTCAATGGTGTAGGAGGTGCTTCAATTAGCACAATGCTAATATTACTGCTGCAACGTGAGGCGAGGCAAGGCAGCAACGCTAATGGAGCAGCCAGGCTGTTAAGGGAACTGATTTATTGTCGCAAGCTGGGTTGAGACAGCCAGGAAGGAAGTGTATGAGAGCCTAGCTGAGCATCCTGCTGATCCCTGCTCATAGCACCATACATAAATGTGACAGTTTGCTGGAGAAAATGCTTTTTAAGTGATAAAAACTCCACAGAATGAAAATATACCTGTGCCACAGAGAAAATGAGTGCTTAGAGGTAGCCATTCTTGTCTGATATTCAACTCATCTTTTAAATATAAACTAATTAATAAAGCTAGCTAATTTAATGAAGAAGAAATAATTATATCTTTCTTAGTTTCATTTCAGTTTACTTTCTGACTTTAAAATAACTTTAAAATAACAGAAAAAGGCAATTTATTTTGTGACTAAAACCAGGGATATTGTGCTAATTAGCTAATTAGCTAGCCCTACATTGTCAACATGGACTATTTACTCCAACCATTACACTACTGTATAGGAAAAATTGACAAAGACAAATTGTTGGTCTACAGGGTGACATGGTAGCATAGTGGTTAGCACATTCAGGGTCCAGGGTTCGAGTCTCGGGCTCCATGAGTTTCTGCGAGGAATTTGCATGCTCTCTCCATGTTTCAGTGGGTCAGAGACTGCCGAGATAGGCTTCCCGACGACTATAGTAGGATCAAGCGGTTTGGCAAATGAATCAATAAGTCCACTTTATATCATGAGGTATGGGGCATGGCGTGGTACTATCATGCGCTGATTATATTATAAACATCCTGATATATTAGGTTGATGGGAAGAAATGAGGAGCAGAAATTAGCGGTTATCAATTGGTCACATGCGCTCCACATTATAAGTAGCAGACTGTATGTTTCTTTAAAAACAACACCTGTATACTAGTTCCTTACACCTCTAGGTGGTGTTACCCACCAATGCCATGTTTTTACAATTAAGCACACTCCTAAAAGGCGGGGTCAGGCCTGGTATGAAAAGACTAACCGACACCCTGAGGATAACTTTTTCATATATGGCACAGCTACTTTACATCCAGTACTTCAAGGCTGGAGTTCTGGGTTCGATTCCCAGGCTCGGGTCTTTCTGTGGGACATTTGCATGCTTGTGTGGGTTTCCTCCAGGTACTCTGGTTTCCTCTCACCGTCCAAAAACATGCGCAGTAGGCTAATTGACTGGTCCAAATCACCCCTAGATGAGAGTGTGAATGGTTTTGTGTGTGTTGGTCCTGCGATGGCGTGGCGAGCTGTTCAGGGTGTACCCCACCTTCGCTCAGAGTCGGCTGAGGTGGGCGCCAGCCTCCCCGCGACCCTAATTAGGTGTTCTCAAATAGGTGGCTTGGAAAATAAATGAATGAATTATGGATAATGATGTTTACGTATCCTAATTGTCCTGCCTTAAGATCCCAATCTATTACTGTTTTTATTATCAGTTAAGTGTTCTTAGATTTGTTTAAAAACTAGCTGGATCTAAAAAACTAAATTTCATACAATAACTCTTCATTAAAAAGTAACACAGGGTGTTATTATAATCTGAGGGGTGATGTGATAAGAACACATAACACATAAAGGAGTGTACTAATTAAATTCACATTAGGTGTGAGCTGTCATAATAGTGTACACTCGTTAACACTGTTTAATAAAAGCATGCACGTGTTTCAAATTAAATCATTAAAGAGACTTTTCAATTCAGCAACATCCACCGACCCTGAGGCGAATAAACGTTCTAGTATATATTGCACAGCAACATAAAAAGTAACTAAATCTGGATTTGCACCTCAAGTTAGCGCATCCGCCTCACAGCAAGAAGGTCCCGGGTTCGATTCCCGTGCTCAGGCATTTCTGTGTGGAGTTTGCATGTCCTGCCAGTGCTTGCATGGGTTTCCTCCGGGTACTCCGGTTTCCTCCCACAGTCCAAAAACATGCACAGTAGGCTAACTGGCTGCTCCAAATTATTGTATGTGTGTTGGCCCTGCAGTGGCCATTGCAAGCTGATCAGGGTGTGCCCCGCCTTTGCCCAGAGCTGGCTGAGATGGTCACCAGCCTCCCAGTGACCCTAATTAGGGTTAAGCTGGTTTAAAAATGATGATGATGATTTTTATCACAGAGGAAAGTCGCATGGGTAGCAAGCGCTTTGCTAGCAGAGTATGAGCGCCGTGAGGCTAACAGCATCTTTAGAACTCATTCAAAGTTTTACTTTAGTATATACTAAATGGAACCATAAGAAATGCATGATTTGACCCAAGCATTATCCCCTCGGGATAATGTTGCTGTTTTTTTTAATCCAAGCTCTATCCTGAGTTTGAGAGGTGGGTAATGTCTATTCCAAGATAACAGACAAATCAGATCACATCATTCTCATGTAGAATATACAATAAACTAAAGACTTGTTGGTCTTATTGATGCTTGAATCAACATGGTGGCCAAAAACTCACATTTCGCAATGTTCAGTCATTCTAACATCCACTTATTCATCACTCACTCATTTGCCGAGCCACTTAATCTTACTAGGGTCGCGGGGAGGCTGGTGCCCATCTCAGCCGACACTGGGCGAAGGTGGGGTACACTCTGAACAGCACGCCAGACCATCACAGGGAAACACACACAAACATTTACAATCACACTCACAACTATGGGTAATTTGAAACAGACAGTTAGCCTACTAGTGCTTGTCTTTGGACTGTAGGAGGAAACCGGATTACCCAGAGGAAACGCTATTCTGAAGTCCAAGAAATGTAACATAATGCCGTCCCAAAAAATATGAGAAGTGGTTGCACGTCCATCTCACAACAAGAAGGTCCTGCGTTCGAGTCCTGGGCTCACATGTTTCTGTGTGGAGTTTGCATTTCCTCCCTGTGTTTTAGTGGGTTTCCTTCAGGTACTCTGTTTTCCTCCCACAGTCCAAAAACATGCACATTAGGCTAATGAGTTGCTTTATTTTTCCCCTGTGTGTGACTGTGAGTGGGTGTGTGTGTTGGCCTTGCAGTGGTCTAGCGAGCTGTTCAGGGTGCACCCATCCCTTTGCCTAGAGTAGGTTGAGATAGGCTCCACCCTCCCCATCACCCTAATAGGATTAAGCAATTCTGCAAATTAGTGAGTTTAGTGAGAATCAGTGTAAACATTCTGTCCTGGGAATATTCACGTCAGGTTTCGCCATTGTTAATTATAATTATATAGACGGAAATCGTTTTTATGAAAGAATAATTACGTTTTAGAAGTACATAATTGACAAACTTACTACGAAAGGGGACGGCTCTGTGTTCCAACAGCCCATTGGTCCGACAGCCCTACTCATATAAGATTGCTTAAATAACTTGGGTACTTTACTCAGTTCAGTTGGGTTAGACTTCGAGTTAGGGCTTCTGGACAAATGGGCTGTAACTTTCGGAACAATCCACTGTCGGAATATAGGACTGTAACCACTACAAAAGTTCAGCTTGGTCTAAGCTGACTAACATCAGGGGTTTTAGTTATTTATGTTTTTGTATGACTTTTGAACTTCTGGACGATTTACATTATCCGATGGTTTAAAAAATGCAACTTTAGAGAATTACTTTAGTGACCGAGTTAACTTCTTGGGTATACTGAACAACAAAAAACCGTTACTGATGAAAATTTTATTATACAAGACAAGCACGCGAAAATGGCTTTCGCTGGAATAAATCAAGGTTGTACAGTTCATCAGTTTATAAAGCATGCTGAATTTTAAAGCGTGTAATAATCTCGCTCTTCTCCGAATGAAAGAAATGATTAATAGTCTAAAACCAGTAGGCTTAACCACCAATCAACTGTATTGCGCTTCCTTTTCTGTATATCTTTGAATAGCTAACAAGGATGTGGTAACTGGTGTATGTGTGTGTGTGTGTGTGTGTGTGTGTGTGTGTGAATGTGTAAGATAATGTGGTTGCACATTTGAATAAATTAAACATTTATGCCACTGTTCGAATTAAAATTCAGTGTACAGGATCTGGGGAACACATTAGAACATTGCTAATAGGATCATTTCCATATAATGCTGTCAGAAAAAGATAGAAGGGCCAGCCCAGGTCGCTCAAGACTGCATCCTGAACGGGGGGGAAACCTGACTGCACACGGAATTCCCAAAGCTTACTGAATAAAAGCTCAGTCTGGAGGGACGATAACGTTAGTCACATGTCCAGCTTTTTAGGAGATGATACAACATGCGACATGCCGTGTAATCAAACCTGATCTAATAAATATATACTTCAGAACAACAATAGCAGTTTTGATGTGATAAAGTATTGCACATATAGCCTGTAGTCAGTAGAAAAAAAGCTGTGAGAAGACTTTGACTGACATTAAGAGTAGCCACGCCCCTTTGGTGAAACAGACAATCACAAAGCCCCTACATCATCTTCTCTGGGACTGTAAAGTCACAAAGGCCATGGCTCCTTCCTGGGGTGGGCAAAGACATAAGCCACACCCTCTCACACAGGCCACGCCTTCTTCAGAGATACCGACCAATCATAAAAAATAAGGTTAAAAAGGCAATAGCTCCTTCACTGGGACTGACCAAAGGACCACTCCTCCGCCACTGGGACAGACAGGTCACAAAGATCAGGTGTACATCACTGGAGTTGACTCACACATAGGCCATGCCTCCTTTACTGGGACTGACATACACCACACCTCCATCACTGAGACAGACAAATCACAAGACAAGATCATTTGAAACTGACTCTGACAAATACCACGCCTCTTCACTGGGACTGACATACAGGCCACACCTCTTTCAATAGGACCGACACGCAGGCCACTCCCCCCTCAGTGAGTCTGATAACGCACAGTGTAATTTCTCCTTGTTGAAACGGCTTCATCCTTATATTAAAACTGCGTCAATCATTATTTATTATCATTGATCAGATATCGATCGGGGATGTTTAAGACGGACAGCAGCATCGACGACTGGCGCTATGCAGTTTATAAACTGAAGCGTAATCACATTTTGTCAGCTCATGTCTTCAGCACCGCTCACCTCATTGCAATCTTCCTAACACGAGCTCACAACAGGTATTGGAATTCTCCATCTTAAGCCTCTATTTTGGATGTAATCGCACTAGGGCTGTCATACAATACCCTCTTGTCCGTCTCCCCAAAGACAAAAGGGTAATGAAAAGCCGTGTGCTTGCTGAAAAGAAATATGCGCATTTCTCAGCCACAAACATCTGCAGGGACCACAGAGAACTACAACTGCATGCGAATAAACAAAATGTTCATTATAATAAATGCATTAACAGGAAAAATTGTATTTTTCTTCCACATAAATTCTTATAAAAGGTTTAATCAGGAGGCTGTACCTCAGAGTAGATGTCCTGATCACTGCTCTAACTCAATCCAGGAAAGGTTTACATTACGCCTAATGTACACCGCTATCAGATGCTCAATTTAGCGCTAATTAATCCCTTGCTAATTGAAGATGTGGAGCAGTACAGTGATGTAATAGTTAGCACGTCCGTCTCACAGCAAGAAGGTTTTTGGTTCGAGTTCTGGGCTCGGCGAGGGCGTTTTTGTGTGGAGTATGCATGTTCTCCCCGTGCTTGCGTGGGTTTCCTCCGGGTACTCCAGTTTCCTCCGACAGTCCAAAAACATGCATGTTAGTCTAATTGACTGTTTAACCTCTATATGTGAGTGTGAGTGTAAATGGTTGTGTGTGTGTTGCCCTGTAATAGTCTGGCGAGTTGTTCAGGGTGTACGCCACCTTCGCCCATTTTCAGCTAAGATAGGCTGTCCAGCCTCCTGGGCGACTAATAGTACTAGTAAGCTGTTTGGCAAATGGATGAGATGAGTAATAAAGAATGTGTCATGAGTGTATTTTACTAAGCATTACCATTTTTACTGCTGCCTTGTAATAACCCGGGTTTGTCCATCATTTTGTTTGTTTGTTGGATGGTAAACAAAACCCTGGCCACACCCATGCATTGATTTTCACCAAACCAGTTGGGGACACTACTGTACCTGAGTCCCAGAGATGATCTGATTTTGGACTGTCAAGCTCAAAGGTGAAGGTCAGAGCAAGGTCACAAAGTTTGTCTATGACACTGAATCGAGTGCAGATATACATGCCATTACTATGGAATACTAATAGGAAACCATATATGGACTTCTAAATGAAACAGTTACCTTTGACCCTGAGTGACCATGAAAGGTCAATCTCCAGCCATCTCATGAAGTTTATTTTTGCTAATTTGATCATGTCCATGTACTATATAACATCATAAAAGAGACATGGGTGATTAAAACCAGTATCCATATAGGGTCTCTTTGCTAACTTTTCCAAATATGCAAATATGGAGGCGGTACCCAACACTATGTAAATGCACCTCTATTTTTTATATACTGTGTGTAGGAAACAAACAAACAAAAAAAAGACTCCATAATGAAGTGGATTTTATTTTGTACTTTCAACAAATTCGCTGCAAATGCACATTATGATCAAGAATTGGAGGGGGGGGGGTGTCAATTATAAAATATCAGTATTTATTAGTAGTGCCTATTCTTCTCATGGCTATCAGCTGGACCAATCAGAGGCCAGGATACAGTCTGTTATAATCTGCAGATTAAATCATGAGTTTATTTCACATAATGGGCAATTTCAGGCATAACCACCCAGACAGTCAACAGAACATGCACGTGTGTGTGTGTGTGTGTGTGTGTGTGTGTGTGTGTGTGTGTGTGTGTGTGTGTGTGTGTGTGTGTGTTTAATAATCTCATCAGCAAATAAGTCGTCAATCTTTGTTGGATGAAATTAACTTTGTGTTGAGAATCATTTATTATTAATTGCCCCTGGCACACAGCGCTTTAGAGAGACAACCCATAAAAGGTCTTCTACTTTAAAATTCTGACAGAAAACATTCAGAATCAAAGTGCAGCTCAACTTTCGGGAACCCCCTCTGTGTCTGCCTCAAAGCATGATCAGGATTTTGATTGTGATGATATTATGCTTTTAAAAAATTAACTAAAGAATACTTTAGCCTCATTAGACTGTTGGAAACATAACAACCGTCCCAAGAGATATTTCACCTGTCAGATCACGTCCTCGACCGTTTCCAAGATTAATCATCATTTCAACATTTAGCTTCTGCATTCCGTCATGATGACTGTCCTTCAGAAAGAAACAAACATACAAACAAACAAGGAAGGAAAGCATAGAATAATCATTAATACAAAAAGAAAAACAAAAAAGAAAGAAATTAAGGAAGCAAAGATGGAAGGATAAAAGAAAAAAGAAAGAAAGAAAGAAAGAAATGAGTGAAGGATGGAAGAAGGAAAGAAAGAAAGAAAAAAAGAAAGAAAGAAATAAAGAAAAAAAGAAAGAAAGAAAAGAGGTTAGGATAAAAGAAGGAAAGAAAAGAAGAAAGAGAAAGAAATAAAGGAAGTAAAGAAAAAAGAAAGAATGTAAAGAGGGAAGTAAAGAAAGGAAGAAAGAAAATAGGGAAGGATGGAAGAAGGAAAGAAAGAAAGAAAAAAGAAAGAATGTAAAGAGGGAAGTAAAGAAAGGAAGAAAGAAAGAAAGAAAGAAAGAAAGAAAGAAAGAAAAAGAGTAAGAAAGAAAGAAAAGAGGGAAGGGATGAAAGAAAGAAAGAGAGAGAGAAAAGAAGGAAGAATGGAAGAAGGAAAGAAAGAAAGAAAAGAGAAAGAAAGGAAGGAATGAGGGAGGGATGGAAAAAAGTAACAAACAAAGAAGGAAAGAGACATAGATTAAGAAATGATAAAAAATGAAAGTAAAAAAGAAAGAAAAGAAGAACGAAAGGAAAGACAGACAGAAGGAAGCAAGGAAGGAAAGGCAAACAGACAAAAAAAGAAAGGAAGGAAGGAAGAAATAATGGAAGAATGGAAGAAAGAAAGAAAGAAAGGATAGAAAAGGAGCATAGAATAAGATGTAATAATAAAAGAAAGAAAGGAAGGAAGGAAGGGAAGAATGGAAAAAAGAAAGAAACAATAGTGAATGAATGAAAGAAAGGAAAGAATAAAAAGGAATGAATAAGACCATAGAATAAGACACAATATAATGCAAAAGAAAGAAAGAAATTATGATAGAAGAGGTGAACACGATCAGGGAAGAAACCAAGATGAAGTTCAAAAACGGAAGAGAGACGAAAATGAAAACAAAAGCTTCAACCCCAGCAGGGAACCCCAGAGGTTTTACTCGGGAACCCAAACAATTGATCAGACACTTTATTCCTGAAGTTCAGAGGAATTACACTCCGACTCGGATGAGGGGAGAAGGAACGAGGTGCGCTTGTACATTATCGCTCTGTCGAGAAAGAAGAGTCGGGCTGTATTTCTCATGACTCATGTGTTGGAAAGCCTGCGATGCCAAACGCAGCAGTGTAGCAGCCAGGCTCAAAGTCACCAGGCAGAGGTTTGGGACGGAGCCAGCACAGCCAGGGCAGAGCACTACAGGGGCGTCGAGCACAGCCAAGAGAGATGCCAAGTTCTGGAAAACTCAAGTACCGAGGCTTTCTGGTAACCAAAAGCAGAGGTTCTACATAAAAAGCTTTATTATTAAATATATATTCATTATAAATATTGATATGGAAATTATTCAGGGTGGATTTTTCCTTTACGTTTGTACATCTAATAACAAGCGGACACTATACAACTTTCAGAACACAACAGAAGAAGAGAATTCCCAATGAGGCTCACACACTTCACACACTTTCACCTCATGAAATCCCAAAACACACAAACAGATGCAAGAGTTGAAGACCAGGTGACTGCCAACATCAACTGGCTGTGGAGGTTGTTTGTGTTGTTTTTGTATGATTTTGTGCAAAAATATTAATAAAAGAAAGAAAGGAAGGACGATGAACATCTGGAGGAATGACTGGATGAAGGGGTGATGGCGTCAAAGATTGTGCATTCGCAAAAAGAAAGAAGTATAATAGAAATAATTTTTAAAAAATGGCAGCTACTTTGATACTGTTTTTTGTTTGGGTAATTTTTAGAGAAGGAATATTGTCTTTATTCTTTCATATAAACAGATGAAAGATGGATGTGTAGAGGCAGGATTTCCTCTCAGCCCCTGATTGGCTGTTTATCATCTCTGTTTTGTATTATTTTTTAATATGTCATTTTAGATAGGGGCAGTGGTGGCCCGGTGGTAGAGTGCTGGATTACTGATCCCACTATCACCGGGTTGTCACTGCTCTTCCCCCAGTGCAGCTAACTGGGTTGTCAAAGGCCAGCCATGTCTCCCACTGTCTGTGGTGAGAGGCATGTAAAAGAACCATTGCTGCTCCCTGGGACCCTAATTAGGATTAAGCACTTCAGAATATTAAACAAGGAAGAGAGGGAGGGTGGGGGAGGGAGTGAAAAAGGAAATCAAAGGAAGGGAACTGGGAGGGTAGGGAAGGAAAGAAAAGAAAAGGGTAAAAAGAAAATCAAAAGTAAAAGAAAGGAAAGTAATGGAAAGGAAAAGAAGAAAAGGAAGGAAAAGGAAAGGAAGTCAAAGGGAAAGGTAAGCAGAGGAAGGGAAAGAAAAGGAAAGAAAAGGAAATTAAAGGAAAGGGAATGAAATCAAAGGAAAGGGAAGGGAAGGGAAGGAAAGGAAAAGGGAGAAAAGGGAAGGAAAGGGAAGGAAAGGGAAGGAAAGGAAAGGGAAGGAAAAGGAAAGGAAATAAAAGAAAAGGGAACAAAAGGAAAGCAGATCAAAGGGAAGGAAAGGAAAGGAAAGGAAAAGGAAAGGAAATAAAAGAAAAGAAAATGAAAGGAAAGCAGATCAAAGGAAAGGAAAGAAAAGGTCAGGAAAAGAAAGGAAAGGAAAAGAAAAGGAAAGAAAAGGAAAGGAAAAGGAAGGAAAGGAAAGGAAAGAAAGTAAAGGAAAGGGAATAAAATTAAAGGGAAGGGAAGGGAAGGGAAGGAAAGGAAAGGAAAGGAAAGGAAAGGAAATCAAAGGAAAGGGAATAAAATCAAAGGGAAGGGAAGGGAAGGGAAGGGAAAGAAATGAAAGGAAAGGAAAGGAAAGGAAAGGAAAGGAAAGGAAAGGAAAGGAAAGGAAATCAAAGGAAAGGAAAAAGAAATAAAAGAAAAGGGAATAAAATCAAAGGAAAGGGAAGGGAAGGGAAGTCAAAGGAAAGGGGAGGAAAGGAAAGGGAAGGAAATCAAAGGAAAGGGAAGGAAATCAAAGGGAAGGTAAGGGAAGGGAAAGAGAGGAAAGGAAAGGAAAGGAAAGGAAAGGAAAGGAAAGGAAAGGAAAGGAAAGCAGATCAAAGGAAAGGGAAGGGAATGGAAGTCAAAGGAAAGGGGAGAAAAGGAAAGGGAAGGAAATCAAAGGAAACAGAAGGAAATCAAAGGGAAGGGAAAGAAAGGAAAGGAAAGAAAAGCAGATCAAAGCAAAGGGAAGGGAATGGAAGTCAAAGGAATGAGAAGGAAACGAAAGGAAATGGAAGGAAAGGGAAGAAAATCAAAGGAAAGGGAAGGAAATCAAAGGAAACGAAAGGAAAAGAAAGGAAATGAAAGAAAAGGGAATGGAAGGGAAGGGAAGGAAAGGAAAGGAAATCAAAGGAAAAGAAAGGGAAGGAAAGGAATGGGAAGGGAAGGAAAGGAAATCAAAGGAAAGGGAAAGGGAAGAAAAGGAAAGAAAAAAGAAGGAAAGTAAATCAAAGGAAGGGGAAGAAAAGGGAAGGGAAGGAAAAGAAAAGGAAAAGAAAGGAAAGATAATAAAATCAAAGGGAAGGGAAGGGAAGCAGATCAAAGGAAAGGAAAGGGAAGGGAAGTCAAAGGAAAGGGAAGGGAAGAAACTCAAAGGAAAGGTAAGGAAATCAGAGGAAAGGGAAGGAAATCAAAGGAAAGGGGAGGAAATAAAAGGAAAGGAAAGGGAAGGAAAAGAAAGGAAATGAAAGGAAAGGAAATGGAATGGAAGAAAAGGGAAGGGAAGAGAAGGGAAGGGAAAGAAAGGAAATCAAAGGAAAGGGAAAGGGAAGGAAAGAAAAGAGAAGGAAAGGAAAAGAAAGGAAAGGGAAGGAAAGTAAATGGAAGAAAAGGAATTAAAAGGAAAGGGAAGGAAAGGGAAGGAAGGGGAAGGGAAGAAAAAAAAAGGAAAGGAAAGGAAATTAAAGGAAAGAGAATGGAAGGGAAGGAAAGAGAAGGGAAAGAAAGGAAAAGAAAAAAGTAAGGAAAGAGAAGGAAAGGAAAGGAAAAGAAAGGATAGGAAAGGAAAGGCAAGAAAAGGAAAGGAAATCAAAGGAAAGGAAAGAAAAAAGAAGGAAAAGAAAGGAAATAAAAGGAAAGGAAAGCAGATCAAAAGAAAGGAAAGGGAAGAAAAAGAAAGGAAAGGAAAGGAAAGGAAAGGGAAGGTAAGAAAAAGGAAATAAAAGGTAAGGGAATAAAATCAAAGGAAAGGGAAGGGAAGTCAAAGGGAAGGGATGGGAAAGAAAGGAAAGGAAAGCAGATCAAAGGAAAGGGAAGGGAATGGAAGTCAAAGGAAAGGGGAGGAAAGGAAATTAAAGGAAAGGGAATGGAAGGGAAGGAAAGGGAAGGGAAAGAAAGGAGAGAAAAAAAGGAAGGAAAGGGAAGGAAAGGAAAGGAATAGAAAGGAAAGGAAAGGGAAGGAAAGAAAAGGAAAGGAAAGGGAAGGAAATGAAAGGAAATGGAAGGGAAGGCAATCAAAGGAAAAGGAAGGGAAGGAAAGGAAAGGAATGGCAAGGGAAGGGAAGGGAAGGGAAGGGAAGGGAAGGGAAGGGAAGGGAAGGGAAGGGAAGGAAATCA
>JAQMYF010000016.1:17821883-17834912 GCA_030014195.1 Neosilurus mollespiculum
ACTTTAAAGCACTTCTGTAAGTCGCTCTGGATAAGAGCGTCTGCTAAATGATGTAAATGTAAATGTAAATGTAAATGAAAGTAAAGAAAGGGAAAGGAAAGGAAAAGAAAAAGAAAGGAAATAAAAGGAAAGGAAGGGAAAGGAAAGGAAAGAACAGTAAAGGAAAGGAAAGGACAGATAGAAAAGGGAACAAAAGGAAAAGAAAGGAAAAGAAAGGAAAGGGAAAAGAATAAAAGGGATGAAATGGAAATGAAAGGGAAGGAAAGGGAAGAAAATGGAAAGGAAAGAAAATGAAATAAAAGGGAAAGGAAAGGAAATATGCGGGATGGAAAGGTAAGGAAAGGAAAGGGAAGGGAAGGAAATCAAAGGAAAGGAAGGGGAAGGAAATAAAAGGGATGAAAAGGAAATGGAAGCAAAGGAAATAAAAGGACAGGAAAGGGAAGGAAATAGAAAAAAATAAACTGGAAAGGAAATAAAAGAGAAGGAAGGAAAAGGAAAGGAAATGAAAGAGAATGGAAGGAAAGGAAAGGAAATACAAGGAAACTCAAGGAAAGGAAATGGAAGGGAAGGAAAAGGAAGGAAAGGAACGAAAAGGAAATCAAAGGAAAGGAAACTGATAGAAAGTTCAGTGCAGTCTGTAAAGATGGTTTAGTATAAACTACATGGAAACACACACACCAAAAAAAGAAATAAATAAAACAAGACTTCAGTTTAGTTTCCCATTTTTAAGCATGCTAATAATAACGCCGCCCGCTTCAGGTGACCAGGAAAGTCTGTGAGTGTCTTTAACTCTGATTCAAGCATTATCCACTCAGAATAACATTTTTTGAATACCGAGATAGCAGACCGATCAGATTGCGCCATTCCCGTGTAATATATACTAATGTCTGTTATCCCAAGATAGCGAACCGATCAGATTGAACCATTCCCGTGTAGTGTATACTAAATCATATTAGCCACTAAAAAGTGCATGACACGGCATCTTGTTATAAACTGGAAAGAGTTTTGAGACCACGTACAACGCCATTTTAGATCAATAATCAAAAATGTTCTTATGTTTGGGAGCAGCAGTGCCTCAGCATAAGTCCTTTTATAATTATACTGCTTCAGTGGTGGAATGTATCCCCCACCCCCCCCCACCACCACCCCCCCCCCCACACACACACACTGTTTTACACCACATTTAAAGACATGTTGGAAGGCAAACCAGATATAAAAAGCTTTCGCTGCAACTTTTATGCTGCCTCGATACAAGTTACCCTAAACATATTTGCAATTATCCTCAAACGTGATAGAGTTCTGGTTGCCAGAGGGATTTGAGACCATTGACACAAAACATCTTAATGAGTCCTGATAGGCTAGAGGTGTCAGACTGGATTTCAATTATCTCAAAGCATCTCTGATTAAGGGCATGGCGACATCAATTAACCCAGCTGTGTCCTTCAACACTAAAGAGCGAATCTTTAATAGAAAACATGTCATATGTATCAGTCATGTAATGAATCAGAAATGCTTATCTAAAAGCCGCTATCACTCATTTATCTCATCTTATCCCATCCCACTCCATCGGTTTCCATCCCATTCTACCCCATCCCTTTGCATCCCATTTTATCATATTCCTTTCAATCCTATCCTTTCCTATCCTATCATATCCCATCCCATTCTACCCCTTCCCATTCCAATCCTATCCCATCCTATCCAATCATATGCCCTTCTATCCCACCCTGCCCTATCCCATTCCATTTTATCCTATCCCATCCTACACCAGTCCAGTTCAAATTCAAATTCAAATTCAAATTCAAGTTTTACTGTCACATACAAATTATACACAGTACAATATGTAGTGAAATGCTTAGTACGACTGTCCAAATGTAAAGAATAAACTATTAAGCAGCAAGACAAAAGAACAATAATTAAAATTTTAGAGGAAAAACTTTACAAGGAAAATAACATTTTTTTTTACCAAAAAAAAAAAAAAATTTTAAAGGATTTTCCCAACCATCCTATCCCAACCCTTTCCATCCCATTATATTATATCCCATCCCATTCTACCCCATCCCATCCAGTCCCATCCCATTCTACCCCATCCCATCCAGTCCCATCCTATCCTAGCCTCTGCCATCCTATCCCATCCTATTCCCTTCTATCCCACCCTGCCCTATCCCATCCTATTTTATCCTATCCCAACTCTTTCCATCCCATTATATTATATCCCATCCCATTGTACCCCATCCCATCCAGTCCCATCCTATCCTAGCCTACTCCATCCCAATCCTATCCCATCCCTTTACCCATCCTATCGAATCCCACCCCATTCTATCCTATCCGATCCTACAAACTGCATCCTATCCCATCCCATTCAATTTTATCCTATCCCCTCCCATCCAGTCACATCACATCTTATTACATCTTATCCCATCACATCCAATCCCATCCTATTCTATACCATCCCATCCCATGCTATCAAATCTTATCTCATATTCCATCCGGGCCAAGGTAAATAATCTGGAGATTATCCCAGGAACGGTGCCCGAGGTGGGAATGCTTCAATTACAAGGAGTATAATAATTCACATAAGAATTCACACCTAGTCAATTTAGCATCGCATCTCAAAAGCAAAATATAAAAAAATGCTACGGAATACAGCGTAGCAATATTAGAGAATGTGTAAACTGGTATTTACAGCTAAACAGATGCCAAGGCACATGTCTCCTTTCCGAATTTTCCAACTCCTACAGTTTTTTCCCATCTTATTTTTAAGTAACATCCTTCAACAGAGAACCGAAATAGAAGTCCACCTCCATGTACGTCACATCTCACCCAAAGTCAGTTGGGATTGACCCCAGCTTTCCCCACGACCCTGATTGATACACAGAATAGATAATGGCTGGATGGATAAAACAGAAAGAGGGAAAAGGGTACAGCAACAATAAGAGCCTGTTACTAAAACAAGCGGTTGAGGTGTTGAGTGATGATCTCAAAGCACTCGCATCTTTCCAGACGTTTTGATAAAATCAGAAGCGAAGTACGTGTAAACGTATTGACCGGATGCTTCACTATTTACCCAGAATGCACATACAGAGCTTCATCGTAACTCAGCCTGAGAAGATCTGTCTTATATTAATGGTTGTAATGCGTTAATAGGCAGTGTAATGCCAAAGAACATGTGCAGTGGGAGGTTCTGGGGTTTAAACACATCGTGAGGGTGTGATATCTAAAGGCAGTAATCAACAATTTCCGTGTTTAACTCAGACACTCATCCAGAGACTCACACTGCGATTTCTCAACAGTCTCCTCACTAAGTAATGATAGTGGTGTGGCTCTGAGACTGACAGCTCGAAAATACACTCGCAGGGAGCAAACACACATCACAGCTTTGCTTAAAAAAGAAAATCACTCGGCAGGGAAAGGAGCCAGAGCTGTAGCAACAATGAACCCAGGTGTGCAGTTTCAGACGATAAACCGTAAGGTGCCATTAGTAACGCACAGAATGTACTGCATGTGCTATCATTTATAAACTTGCTATCAAAGTGACAGCAAGACATTAAAATAAAATAAAATCCGTTTCATGCTTGACAAAAATGCATGATTTAACACTGATCATTTTCCAACAACAGCCTGTCCTAAAGTGTTTATCACTCATATATCACAACACACTGCAATCTCTAGCACCATTTTTAATGATAAATACCCTTTTAATCCATTTATAGTTACAATTCATGATGTGGGATGATACATTTACATTTAAGGCATTTGGCAGACCAGTGCGACTTACATTTTCATGCAACTGAGAAATAGGAATAATGGCCATGCTCAGTGGCCATTATACTGAGGCCAGGTACTGGGGCTTGAACCCCTGACCTTTGGATCAGTAAGCCTTAATCACCGGAGCCAATACTATCATGATAGTTTCTGGCTTCAGGTATGTTGTAGCAAGTCATTCCTCCTCTATATATTGATAATAGTAAATAAGTAAGAAAACCATAAATTCTGCTTGTATCTGGGGAAAAGTAAAAAGCAGCATCTTCTGTCCTGAAAAATTCACCATGCAGAAGTTTTCATTCCAAAAATTCTAATTAAACATCTTCCAAAAAATTTTCCCACAACAACCATTGATGTTTTTTTTTATTATCATTATTAATTAATTTTTATTTAATTTTAAATATTAAATTAAATATCATTCAAAAAATGTAATTGGGGCGGTGCGGTGGTGCAGTAGTTAGCACGTCCGCCTCACAGCAATAAGGTCCTAGGTTTGATTCCCAGCTTTGGCGTTTCTGTGTGGAGTTTGCATGTTCTCCCTGTGCTTGTATGGGTTTTCTCCGTGTCCTCCAGTCTCCTCCGACAGTCCGAAGACAAGCATATAAGCATAATTGGCTGTTCCAAATTGCCCCTAAGTGTGAGTGTGAGTGTGAATGGTTGTGTGTGTTGGCCCTGCAATGGTCTGGCGAGCTGTTCGGGGTGCATCCCGTCTTCGACCACAGTCGGCTGAGACAGGCGCCAACCTCTCCCTGATCCTAATAGTATTTAGCAGTTTGGAAAATGAGATGAGATGATGAGGAAAATTAAATCTAATTTAAATTTTATTTATATGATTAATATAATTATATATAATTAATAAATGTAAATTTTTATTATTATTATTTATTTATTGTTACTATTTTTACCAATGTCTATTAGATCTATATCCTATAGAACCAAAAAACAAATAAATCACTTAATCATCACGCATTTGCCGAATTGCTTAATCCTACTAGGGTCGCATGGAGGCTGGTGCCTATCTCAGCCAACACTGGACGAAGGCACAGCACACCCTGAAGAACTCGCCAGACCATCGCAGGGCCAACACAAACGCAACCATTCACAATTTGAAACAGCGAATTAGCCTACTGTGCATGTCTTCGGACTGTGGGAGGAAACCGGAATACCTGGAGAAAACCCACGCAAGCATGGTGAGAACATGCAAATCCACCAATCAGAATTGAAAATTCACCAACACTCATGCTATAAAATAAAAGGATTATAAATCACAATTCTGGACTTGTCGGAGCACAAACGAATAAAGAAACTCCAGGAGACATGAAGCAGAAATTAAAGGACAAACCGCTGTAAGCTTTTTAAAGACTGCAATCGGCTGCTGTTCCAGGTGTTACAGTTACAAAGATAGATAGAGAGAAGAAAAAAAGAGAGAAATGAAAATTATAGAGGTTTGGTGAGGGAAGGGCTACAAGCAGCTGCTTCCTGCTCGTCTGGTGTCCACTGGGTTTCTCTCCGGCGAGCCTGGGTGTGTTATTATTCGTGTGTGTTATAGTAACATTAGGTCTTATGGAACAGAAGTTACACAGTCAAGAATCCATAAAAAAATAAGGAAGCACTAAAATGTTCTGCTCTGTGATCTGTCCAGTTCAAACACATCGAGTGAACAGTGGACGGAACTGTGGGCTTGTTTTTCATCCTGGATTTTTTCCCTCCATCCCCTGGGGCACGCTGTACTAATTTTGCTTCTGTGTTCATAAATGTGTTACCTGAATATAGTAAAACCTGATAAAACATTGTCAATGAACAAACAAGTAACTAATTAAACTGTGTGGGAAATGATACAACAAAACGTCGCTGATCGCAAAACTCATGCTCAGTGGAAGATTGTTGTTTTTTCCGTACCACTCTTTGGGGATTACATTGATCAACAGTTTCTGAAATATCATACTAGTTCATTTTGCACCAACAATTTATTGTGAATAAGCAGCTTTTATTCATGGATTTTTTTTTTTTATCATGGAACCTTGAAATATGCATTTTTGTGAGAGAACAATCAAGGAAGTACCCATTAAGTCAATGGAAATCATTCATTCATTCATTTTCTGAACCGCTCAATCTTAATTAGGGTGGCGGGGAGGCTGGCGCCCATCTCAGCCAACTCTGGGGGAGGGCAGAGTACACCCTGGACAGCTCGCCAGGCCATCGCAGGGCAGAAACACGCTGACGGCTATGCAGCCTACTCTTGACGAAAATCAGCAATGGTTCTTTTACACGCCACAGACAGTGAGAGGCATGGTCAGCCTTTGATAACCCAGTTAGCTGCACTGGGGGGACAGCAGTGACAACCCGTTGACAGTGGGGCTTGAACTCCCGACCTTGGGATGAGTAATCCAGCACCAAACCACCGGGCCACCACTGCCCTGTCAATGAAAATATGTTACATATTTCAACTACTGGTCTGCATGTGAGACGCCACTTTTACTAAACACCATCAGATTAACACAGAGGAATTTCCGTCACCGGGGGGCAATAAATATAGGATCTGTGTGTATTTGACCTTGTGGTGCACCATTAGGAAAACTTTTTTTTAAACAAACGAAGAGCTAAAAGGTTTAATTCTTGCTGCTGTTCTAACGGTTTGGATATTATTTAGGTGTCACAAAGCACTAATTAGCTGCATTAACATTTAATTCAATGGAAAATCCTAACAAGTAGACAAATGTGCGTAAGCTAATGTAAGACGTCTCACTATTACGGCGGCACCACTACAGGATGAAAAAGTATATTTTAGGTCTTCCATTAGCATACAATACAAGGTGTTGATGCACTCCAGGGGATTAAAACACAAACTTTTTTGGAGTGAGTTCCTTTCATAACTAAGGTCCAAAGGATTAACTTTCACTCTAAGTGTTCTTAGCATGTTTCCAGACAAGCATTTCAGTTGGTGCCTCATAAAAAAGCCTCCAGGGGAGATTTTCCATCCCTTTGTGCCTTGGGGGAGTTAGTACTCATGTTTTTTCTTATTGTTTGCGAAATAAATAATAATATTTCAGTGTGCTTGTTGGTTATGCCACTGCGTCGAAATACATTCGGCTAGAAGGTTGGTATGTATTTATACACCACAGCGGTATTCAAATCTTGGTTCATGATTAAATCTTGATATGCTGAAATTTTCTCTGGGGGTTAGAAATAAAGCTCTACCAGAAGGTTATTTATGCATCAAGGATGATCAAGGCCACCTTGGTCACTGAGAATGGCTAGAGGATGGGCATGAGTCAGCAGGGGGCTACACAAATGTTGCAGCAACAAGGTACTCAGCAAGGAAACAAGCAAATGGGAAAACTCCATGAGTTCTGAAGCAAACTGTGGTGAAAGAAAGGGAATATCAGGCTGCTGAGGGCTGAAATGTTTACAGCTGCTATAACATAAGCGTCAGAAAGAAGTAACTCATTTCGCAGATGTTCTCATCATTTAATATATCTACAAATAGATAAAAAGAACTATGTACTGTTAATACCAATAATACTATAATACTATTTAAGATACTATGCATTTAGCTATTTAATGATAAACTAGAAATGCACTAAGAGAGTGCAGACCTCCACCAAGGTAGTGCAATCTCGTCTTTCATTCATTTATTTTATGAGCCACTTAATCCTAATTAGGGCTACGATGAGGCTGGTGCCCATCTCAGCCGACTCTGGGAGAGGGCAGAGTACACCCTGGACAGCTTGCCACGCCATCGAAGGCAATCTCGTCTTTACATGGGTTATCCTGCCAGATCACATAGAATTACTGTGCCCCCTTGTAGCATGTTCTGGAATTCATTTTGATCTCTATAGTTTTTTTTTTTTTTTTACCCTGGCACATTCTGGGCAATTTCCATCTCCTTGCCTCATGTTCCTTCAAAGCTGTCCTGGACCCAGATCCAGATCATGCCCAAAATTTTATCAGTTGTTTGTTGGCCCATATTTGTTTAAAATTTCGTAGAAATCAGTCCATTAGTTTTCAAGTTATCGCAATCACAGACACAAAGACAGACAGACAATGTATATATACAAATAAACTATTGTTATTATTAGTAGTGTTATTGTTAGTAAACTTATATAGTGTAAAAGGTCTTCTTACCAATCAGAACTGAGATTTCAAAAAGAATTGTGGTAAAACGAGACAATTATACTTTTAGGTTTTGAGCAACAAAACAATTTAGGTGCAAATTACCAAATTATCAAATATACAGATTTAGGTATTAACCTCCCCATGAGATTTTTGTGGATTGTTCTCCATAAAGCTCAGAAGAAACATTGCTAAAAATAATTGTTGTTGGGTTTTTTTATGTTGTTTTAAAAAAAAAGTTTAAGCTTTTTAAAAATGTTTTTAAAAACAAAAACTGTCTTAGTATTCATTCCCAAATGTCGGCACTCGTCAAGTTCCTGCCAACCAGCGAACAGCCAATCAGCATCACAATGCATAACAGCCAATCAGTATTGTGATGCCTATGGACACTCAAGCCATGCAACATCAAGTCGATGGTTTCTGAAGTATTGTGCTCAGCTCGTGTGGAAACTGAGCTAAAAAACAAATGTAAATAAATATTTTAAAGTAAAGCATGAATTCATGGTGCAGTACAAGTGTTCAGTTGCTTCTTTTACACAGCTCAAGGATTCGAGACTCATCTCTATTCGTCCTGTATCTAAGGATGTTTTTACGTGTTTAGCAGTCACGATGAGCCCTTGAAACAGCAACAACATACAGGTTTTCTTTCAAAGACCCAAGTCAGTGCAGTAACACATTCACAACAAAATCAAACAAACGTAGCCACGGCAGCAGACTGCTAGGAGATTCTGACCTCTCATTGACCTTTATGAAATACCAGAACTCGTACCAAGGACTCCTTGTTTTCCTTTCCTTCTTCCTGCCTTTCCTTCTTCTTGAACCGCTTTATATTTTTTTAAATAAAAGAAGATGGTTTCTAGTATCGTCAGCATAAGAGGCTGCCAGCATGCATAACTTTTACCCAGTATTTTGGAAAAGTTGCTGTGGACTTGCTTCAAGATCAACAGATATAAAGTGCTTTTACCGTCTTTCTTTTTTTTTTACTTAAATGCTTTACAGCATTAAAGAAAGAATCAACATGACACAACTGCTCTTAAAACAGATGCAAAGAATAGATTTCATCTACGTCTGGCTCTGTATTTTTACTTTAATACTTTAATTAATGGCCTATTTTATAACTTTGCAATGACTCATAAAAAAAAAAAAAAAGTATACAAATTAAACCTGAATGTTCAGAATTTGATGTTTATTTAACTCACCGCATAAGCATTCGTCCAGCCAAGAGGCATCACAAAAAAGAAAATACGAGTCAATTATGATTAATAAGTGCCTATTATCTCCAGCTCATGTGGGTGTTATGCACAATCGCGAATGGCATTTACAAATCTGGATTGAATGAGTGTAACAATTACGTGTTACTACGCTGGTTTTGGTGGATACTCAGCTCACCGCCGGCTTCTCCAGACCAAAACAATTGATCACAGAAACAGATTTACTCCAAAATTTATCAGAATAAACAACTGTCTTTTTCAATTCTGACTAGAGAGATTTACAACCGCCTGATTTCAGGTGGCTTTTTTTTACATTATTGTCGCTCTGTACGGAAAAAAAGTACTCACCAAATTCTCAAACATACTCTGACATAATAAAGAGTAGTAGATACTACACAGGATATGATATGGTTGGATTTCTATCGCGAGATAATAAGCAATTATCGAGTGAGGCGAAGTAAGATATAGAGAATTATTCGGCTGAGGAGTTGGTATCTGCCTCGGCTAATTGTAAAACCCTCCGAGGCCGAATAATTCTGTATTCTACGAAAGCCGAGTTTTATAAGTGCTTTATTATTCATTCAAAATATTTACGAAATAGACAATCATGTTACTGTGTTGCAAATGCCAGTTGTTCAATAATCACTCAAATTTTCTCATAGCAATGATGCAATAATTCAGTTATCCCATGGCAATGATTCAATAACAAGAATTATTCCATGGCTTTCCACCAATCAAAAAAGAGGAAACCACATGAATGAATAACAGTGGATATTATCCACCTTGCAAACTCAGGATAATGTTTTAAACACAAGACAAAGAAAAACACAGACAAAAAGTCATGGTTTGCCATGGTGACGGATCCTGAATTCCTATAAAAAAGTTTGAAGATAGCAGGGCAGCATGGTGGTATAATGGTTAGCACATCCACCTCACTACAAAAAGGTCCTGGGTTCGAGCCCTTAGTGAGGGCTTGGTGAGGATGTATCTGTGTAGAGTTTACATGTTCTACTTGTGCTTGCATGGGTTTTCTCTGAGTACTCAGGTTTCCTTCCACAGTCCAAAGAATTGCACGTTAGGTTAAATGGCTGTTCCAAATTGGTGACTAGGTCTGAGGGTGAATGTGAATGATTGTGGGTGTGCAGGCCTTGCGATGGTCCAGCCTCCCTACAACCCTGGTAGGATTAAGCATGAATTATCTCGCATCGCCTTGTTGTTGATTGTTTTTCTACAACAGCACTTCCTTAAAAGTTTATTTCCTGAAAAATCCCTACACTCTGTGATATGCACAAAGCACCATCGAATCAACAGGGCTGCCTCAGTGGGGAAAGAGAAATAAACATTCTAGGAACGTGATGTCGTTGATGGTGGAAAACAACATGTGGCGTGATGAGCTCTGGGTCGCATGACAATCTGGCCTACAGAACAGTGACCATCTTCAAAAGCAGCATCACCATCCAGACGATCCAACCAGTACTAGGTATCAGTTGCAAAGCTCCACAGCCATCTTTTCTTCATCGAGTCAGAGTCATATCTTTGCGCTAGGCGTTCCTATGGAAACTCAGAGCCGTTTCCCTTCTCCTGGGCGTTTTCCTGCTTTATTGGCTGCTCAGGAGTCAGACGCTCGTGCTCAGAATAGACTGATCCACCTTCCAACACCCCCACCCCCCAAAACCCACCCTGGATTAACATGTAAACACACATACCCCTGGTCCTGCACAGCACCATAACATAGCAGTGATGTTGTTCAGCAATGTAGCATAGCACACAGCATGACAATAATATCCAAAAACATTCACGCTGATATAAGTCAGAAGTCATAAACACACTGAGAAGAGATTTTTGTGTTTACATTGCAAAAGAACTGAGATTGCATAGCGCTAATACAGAGCACACAGCATACCATCAGGGTTCTTGGTTCTATCATTAAATAAAAAAACATATTCTCAGTGGAGATAGTTTTGAATTTGACTGGTTAAGATGTCCATTTTAAAGCATATGTTTAATTTAAGAAGCTTTATAAAGACCTTGGTCTCTCATGAGTGAGAAAGACATTAGGAAAAACCTTTCAGAGAAATGTGTGTAACAAAATAGCATAATTGTGGTCACTGTATCCCCAGCAAAGCATAGCCTTGCCGCAGACACTTCTTGTTCACGCTGTAGCAGTGCCAGTTCGTTATGTATTTATTTTATATTTATGTTGAATGGTCCCTACGGCACGCCCTACCAGTGGGTAACTGGGTTACCTTGACCTATTTTTCAAGGTCACAGAGGTCAATTAATCAAAAATGCCCCTTAAGTATCTAGAGGGTGGCGTTTCTGTCAGATCGGTTTCCAATTCATTTCAGTTATACTTAGTGTCAAGGTCATCAAGCCTACTGAATCTGGGTCACCTTGACCTTATTTCAGGGTCAAAGGGGCCACTTGAAATATGCACATATGGACAAGTAAAAAGTCAGATAGGTGAAATTTAGCACAGGATTGTTTGTTATTTATATCAGATATTCCCATGGACATGCCTGTTAACCTTGTAAAAACTAGGTCACCTTGACATATTCCATGTCACAAGGACCCAGTTTAGTAAAACCATGATGATACTAAGTGTGCCGTTGACCACGCGAGGGATACATCTAGTTAAAAAAAAATCTAGTTAAAACACAGAAAAACATAGACAAAACTTGCTAGACTGACTAATACTAAGCCACTTCCCTGGTTTTAACCTGGTTTAGCAACCATTGCTAAAGTTTAGAGTTCAGAGTTTACCTCCAAACTTTAGCAACCATTGCTAAAGTTTAGAGTTCAGAGTTTACCTCCGTCTCAGGCTAGTTTTCAGTATTTCAGCAGGCATGCTAGCATTTCTAGTTAGCATGAAATGAATTTTAAGTTCCCATGCTGTAGCCTATAACGGTAACATGCAGTTAGCAGATTCTAAGCAAACCCTGGTAAGTTTACAATACAAGAACTTCACCTTTTCTGGAAATTTCCAAAGTTAAAAACTGCCTCCGATTCCATTTAGCGTACATCCCTCCTCAAATATGATACAATTAATCTGCTGTTTAATACAAAACATGGGGGAGTTTGTATGAATAGCCTGTATGGAATCTCTATCCAAAGTTAGCTAGCATAACAAAAGTTAACTAGCATACCAAAATTTAGCTAGGTTAGCTAGTTTCTCTTGCTACTTATCTCAACTGTTCTTTGTGTAAAGCATGTGTTACCTTGCTCAAATTGTTCAGTGGTGACTAAACTATTTTTACTGTTTTTACCACAGGGCTTCGTGGTAGCATAGTGGTTAGCATGTCCGCCTCAGAGCAAATAGGTCCTGGGTTCGAGTTTTGGACTCGGGTGTCTCTGTGTGAAGTTTACATTTTCTCCCCATGTTTGCTTGGGTTTCCTCCAGGTACTCTGATTTCCTCCGACAGTCCAAAGACATGCATATTAGGCTAACTGGCTGTTACAAATTGCGCCTAGTTGTGGATGTAAGTTTGAACGGTTGTGTGTGTTAGCCTGGCGATGGTGTGGCGAGCAGTTTAGGGTGTACACCACCCTCTCCCATAGTCAGCTGGGATAGGCTCCAGCCTCCCCGCAACCCTTATAGGATTAAGTGGTTCAGCAGATGAGTGTGTTCTTACCACATGCGCTAATTAGCCACCACGAAGCACATAAACACAAAGTGTTAGCATTCTGTGTAGTTTTTCAACCAGTCCACTTTGTATATGTATACTTCTAATAAATAGTGAAAATCTTGCCCTTTAAAACCTTTCCTGACTCCCAAAATGCATCTTTAATGTCTTTTTTTCTAGAGCTTAGCTAACACAAGGCTTTCCTCGCAGTCCTGGAGGAATGGTACATGTTTTTCACCTTTACCAACCCTTTCACACTTCTAGGTATGAGCCTTTTTTTTTTTTTTTTTTTTTTTTTTTTTTTTTTTTTTTGGATGTTT
>JAQMYF010000016.1:17852662-17867292 GCA_030014195.1 Neosilurus mollespiculum
TGGAGTAGAGAGAGAGAGAGAGAGTGAGATGGAGAGAGAGAGAGAGATAGAGAGAGAGAGAACCAAGTTACAGAGAGACAGAGAAAGATAGAGCAATAAAATAACAGAGAGAAAAAAATAAACAGGGGAAGAAAGAGAGGGAGAGAGAGAGAGAGAGAGAAAATAAGAAAGAGAGAGAGAGAGAGAGTGAGAGAGAGAGAGAGAGAGAGAGAGAGAGAGAGAGAGAGAACCAAGTTACTGAGAGACAGAGAAAGAGAGAGCAATAAAATAACAGAGAGAGAAAAATAAACAGGGGAAGAAAGAGAGAGAGAGAGAGAGAGAGAGAGAGCAAGGGAGAGAGAGAGAAAATGAGAAAGAGAAAGCAAGAGAGTAGAGAGCGAGAGAGAGAGAGAGCAAAAGAGAGAGAAAAAGCAATAGAGAGAGAGAAAGAGGGGGAGAGCGAGAGAGAGCGAGAGAGAGAGAGAGAGAGAG
The DNA here is from genome assembly GCA_030014195.1 of Neosilurus mollespiculum. Classification (NCBI taxonomy): domain Eukaryota; kingdom Metazoa; phylum Chordata; class Actinopteri; order Siluriformes; family Plotosidae; genus Neosilurus; species Neosilurus mollespiculum. The sequence continues at coordinate 17,853,134 of JAQMYF010000016.1, forward strand.
TACATTCTTCACCTGTACAGATCAGCTCTCAGACGTGTCATAAACCCCACCTGCAGTTCACTTTTTATAGTTTCTTTCTTTCGTTTTTTTATTGCACCTCAGTAACTAATCACAGACCAGCCAGAAAAAGACTAGAAACAAAAACAAGAAGAAAAAGAAGAAATGTGTGGTTCATGACTGTCTCTGTGAACAGGTACAAGTTTCAAATCAAATGAAATTGCAGAAATGACACCACGTCTGTATTGCTTAAATAAATAAATAAATAAATAAATAGGGCTGTGTGTTTGGGGAGTGAAGTGTAATCACACTGTTTTATAAAACTTCCATCAAAATCAAAATCCACAGAATCTTTTCGACTGCGCTGTGTTTCTCCAGACGATGGGATTCATACATTCTTGGAGACAGGTCCAGACAAGTGACTAACATCTGCATGATGACAACAGCTGGGTGAATTTAAAAAAAAAATCTCCTAAAAATTTTCTAGTAATAAAATCAGAATGTTGTGAGGTTTCTTTGGGATATATAGCAGTTTAAACATCAAGGGGTGTGAGGGGAAACTTTTGTTGTTTGTTTGACTGATTGATTGAGATCTTTATGAATTTGTCTTTTTATTTATATATGAATTATCCATCGATCCAACCATTTTCTGAACCGCTTAATCCTAATTAGGGTCGTGGGGAGGCTGGCACCCATCTCAGCCAACTCTGGGTGAGGGCAGAGTACACCCTGAACAGCTCACCAGACCATTGCAAGGCCAACACACACAACCATTCACACTCACACCTAGGGGCGATTTGGAACAGCCAATCAGCCTACTGTGCATGTTTTTGGACTGACGGAGGAAACCGAAGTACATGGAGGAAACCCACACAAACACAAGGAGAACATGCAAACTCCACACAAAAACACCCAGAGCCCAGGACCTTCTTCACGTGAGGCGAACGTGCTAACCACTCCGCCACCATGCCCTGCCTTAATTTATTGTTTATGTATTTCTTTTTCAAATATATTCATTTATTCAAATCATAATTTATTTATTCTTAATTTTAGTATTTATTTATTTAGGTGTTTGTTTTTTTGTTTTGCTGGCAGTTGGATAGATATGGCGATTCCTGTTGTATTGTCTGATCCTTTTTGTCATACTGAGCACCGCTGTAGTGAACGGAGGAGCGTGATGAAGGACAGGAGATGGGAGGTGAGTGAGAGAACAGGATTGACCGAAAGAGAGAGGGAAAAAAGGCAGACACTGAGATCACTGGGCTGGAAAAATACATCAAAGCTGAAAGAAGATCTGGAAAAAGAAAAAAAGGGAGTAAAAGAGAAAGAAATTCCTCATTCATCTGATAGAGTCCAAGAACTGTCATCAGTGAAAGTGATTTAAAATCCAACAGGTAAATAAATCCCTGTGTGACGTCATACGGATTACATCTCGGTGCTGCATTACACCAGTGTGACTTAAACTGCTTTATCCTCCTTTTCTCCTCCATCACAGAGGAAGAGTGTGTGTAAAAAACAAATAAAGCTACCATGCTCAGTGTTAATGCTGACTGGTAAACCCTGAGGAAGTGTGTGACCGAAAACCGCTTCAGAGCGGGAAGTAAACAGGAAGTATACAGGAATAACAAGCGTGTGTGTGTGTGTGTGTGTGCGTGTGTGTGTGTGTGTGTGTGTGTGTGTGTGTGAGTGTGATATTTGCATGTGTGTGTTTAAGCATTACTGTCTCTGTGTGTGTTTGTGTGTACGCGTGTGAGTGTGTTTATGTGTGTGTGTATGTGTGATGCGTGTGAGTGTGTTTATGTGTGTATGTGATATTTGTGTGTGTGTGTGTGTGTTTATGTATGTTTGTGATATTTGTTTGTGTGTGTGTACGTGTGTACTATGTGTGTGTATTTAAGATGTGTGTGTGTGTGTGTGTGTGTGTGTGTGTGTGTGAGAGAGAGAGAGAGAGAGAGCACTCTGGACCAATCAGAATTGAGAATTTTACACTTCAGTGATACACTATATTGCCAAAAGTATTCACATTATTTAAAGTAAAGTATAATATAAAGTATTCCCATCCAAATAATTGAATTCAGGTGTTCCAATCACCTCTATGGCCACAGGTGTATAAATTCAAGCACCTAGACATGCAGACTGATTCTACAGACATTTGTGAAAGAGTGGGTCTCTCTCAGGAGCTCAGTGAATTCCAGCGGGGTACCGTGATAGGATGCCACTTGTGCAACAAGTCCAGTCGTGAAATTTCCTTGCAACTAAATATTCCACAGTCAACTGTCAGTGGTATTATTACAAAATGGAAGCAATTGGGAATGACAGATGACACTTTCAGCAGAGTCAATCGCTACAGACCTCCAAACTTCATGTGGCCTTCAGATGAGCTCAAGAACCGTGTGCAGAGAGCTTCATGGAATGGGTTTCCATTGCCGAGCAGCTGCTTGCAAGCCATACTTCACCAAGTGCAATTCAAAGCATCGGATGCCGTGGTGTAAAGCACGCCACCACTGGACTCTAGAGCAGTGGAGACGCGTTCTCTGGAGTGATGAATCACGCTTCTCCATCTGGCAATCTGATAGACGAGTCTGGGTTTGGTGGTTGCCAGGAGAACGGTTCTTGTCTGACTGTATTGTACCAAGTGTAAAGTTTGGTGGAGGGGGATTATGGTGTGGGGTTGTTTTTCAGGAGCCGGGCTTGGCCCCTTAGTTCCAGTGAAAGGAACTCTGAATGCTTCAGTGTACCAGGAGATTTTGGACAATGTCATGCTCACAACTTTGTGGGAACAGTTTGCGAATGTCCCCTTCCTGTTCCCACATGACTGCACACCAGGGCACAAAGCAAGGTCCATAAAGATATTTTGACGAGTTTGCTGTGGAAGAGCTTGACAGGTGAAGCTGTTATAGCTGCAAAGGTTGGGCCGACGTCATATTAAACCCTATGGATTAAGAATGGGACGTCACTTAAGGTCATGTGTGTGAAGGAAGATGAGCGAATACTTTTGGCAATATATTGTATGTATATAAGATGCTGAATGTGTGTCTGGTACTATTACACTACAGCTCCGGTTAAAGATTCTTTGATAATGAACTTTATTAATATGCGTTTTTGATGTAAGATTTGAGATCAAATTCTTTCAAACCCACAACAATTTTTTTCCCTTCTGAACCCAAACAAAATTCCCTTCGCCTTCCTCATTTCCTCCCTTATCATTCACTTCACTTGAACGGAACACACAGCTGATACCTGAATAGTTTACCCGACTGAAAGTATCTCATCTGCGGCTCTGCTGATAAACGACCCAATCCTGCACGCAAATGTAAACGCGCTTCCAAAAGGTCAATCCAGCTTCTCAGAGAAGAGAGGAAGAGCATGTGCACTACATCACATTACAGCACTAAGCTTCAAGACACATCGAGGACTGGAGGCGTCCATCATCCTACAGTGCACACACACATCGGCTCTGGAAAAGCAAATCAGTTCAGAAAAGAAAGGGATGTGGGCAGCACGGTAACGTATCGGTTAGCATGTCCGCCTAACAGCACCAAGGTCCTTGGTTCGATTACCATCCTGGCCTGGGTTTCCTCTGGGTACTCCGGTTTCCTCCCACAGTCCAAAGACATGCACATTAGGCTAACTGGCTGTTCCAAATTACTCCTAGGTGTGAGTGTAAATGGTTCTGTGTGTTGCCCTGCGATGGTCTGGCGAGCTGTTCAGGGTGTACCCCGCCTTCGACCAGTGTCGGCTGAGATAGGCTCCAGCCTTCCCCAGACCCTGAGCAGGCAGTTCAGCAAATGAGTGAGTGATGAGTGAGAGAATGGGATGTGTGTAGGCAGCCTGGGAAAACACTTCACATGGTGCAAACTGTGGTGTTTTCTACTATATAATGTCCAGTTTCATATCTGAAGCTTGATGACAAGCAAGATTCAAGCATTTTAAAGAAAATTTCTATTGAAGGGACATTTTAAAATCTGATATCTGATTACAAAAGAACTCTGGCGCACCTGAGGGGCCCTCAGAGTGAAGGAACCTCCGCCTTGCAGCTTGAATAATTACTGAATACTGTAGGTCATTATGGGTCTTGCAATATGTACTATATTACATGAACATGATCAAATTAGAAAGAAAAAAAATTCTCTCCACTGAAGGTTTTATGAAACCACTAAAGTTTGACCTTTTAAGGTCGCTCAAGGTCAAAAGTAATTGACTCATTTGAAAGTCATATGTGGTTTCCTATTATCGGCATGAATATCAACCCTCGTTTTGAAGTTATAAGCCCTCTATCTTCAAAACTCTGTGATCTTGCTCTGACCTTCACCTCTGACCTCGCTAGTTCATAATCAAAATATCACTGGGACGCAGGTAGGGTAATCTTTCCACCAAGTTTGGTAAAAATACACATTTGACCTTCCTAGGTCACTCAAGGTTAAAGGTAACTGTCTTATAAAAGTCCATGTATGGATTCCTATTGATGTTCCATAGTAACAGCACGTCTACCAGCACTCATTATCCAGTTATAAGCACTCAAAATCCTGTAACCTTGATTTTGACCTTTCAAGGTCTCTCAAGACCAAAGCGGATTGTGCCATTTGAAAGTATCCCTATATTTTCCTATCTGTCTCTAATTGCATTTAGGGGTCTATGTCACTTTTTTTCTCAGATATAACCAATTTCAATTTTGACATCAGAAATGTCTATTTAGAAAAGTTCTGGCCTCGCTCTGACCTTTACCTTTGACCCTGACTTGCCAAAATCAAATCATCTTTTGAAATCAGGTAAGGCAATGTTCCCACCAAATCTGGTAAAAATCCATGCATAAATGTGGTCAGGGTTTTGTTCACAGACAAACTGACAAACAGACTCACAAACTGGGTGGAGATAGTTATGTTATTACGGCAAATCTTTACCACTGTATCAAAATCTGTAAGTAAATAACGCTTGGCTATAAGCAGATTGATTGCTTTTTTCATCATGTTTGTTAAACCGGCTCTTTGGAGCTAATCGATCCCTGCAAGGACATAGAGCATGATTAAAAGGTTTTCAACAAAAAAAGAAAGAAACAGAATTTATTTTTCTCTTTTCGCCACAACAGCATCCCGGACCACTACACATTCTTTGATTAAAACAAATGCGGTCTGTGAAAGAACGGCGGTGTCAGCTCTTTGTTTACATGCTTACCTGCAAAGCTCGGTCTGTAGTCTGGGTTTCCGAGTCAATCTGCAAACATGTCGTGGTTTCCAGCACAACAAACAAAAGTTAAACGCACTGGTGATGCTCTGTTTCTCTTTAAATCTGTACACTGTCATTGTGATTCTCATCATGAACTGGGTCTCGAGTAGAAACGACCTTCCATTCAAAACGATTTACTAATACGGTTACTGGTTTTAATTACGCATGAGCTCAACTGTATGATATGTTCTATAGCACATGGAAGTGACCAAATTAGCAAAAACAAATTCTCTTGCTAAAAGGATTTATGAAATGGTTGCTGTTTGACCTTTCAAGGTCACTTAAGGTCAAAGGAAATTTACTTTCGCTCACTCATTTACCAAACCGCTTACTTCTACTAGGGTCACAGTGAGGCTAATGTCTACCTCAGCTCAAACTGGGTGAAGGCGGGGTACACCCTGAACACCGCGTCAGACCATCACAGGGCCGCACACACGCGCACAACCATTCGCACTCACACCTAGGGACAATGTGGACCACCCAGTTAGCCTCATGTGGATGTCTTTGGACTGTAGGGGGGAACTGGAATACCTGGAGAAAACCCATGCAGGCGAGGGCATCTAGAACCAGAATCATAATCGCGAAGCCCTTTAAATATTTCAGGAGAGTTTAAATGCTAAATCATGCACTTGTTCCTATGGGAACCATGATGCGAAAGAAGAATCTGAAATAGTATGTTAAACAGTATCTGCGCTATAATGATGGTCATAAAATGTCAACAATGTCATCATCACCTTTCCATATTTAACTGCTTTCTTTAGCTAAAGGTTACAAAGAAACAGAATGAGCCAATCAGAGTCGTGCATTCTTCGTTGTTCATGCGCCAATTAGGAGGAAGCATTCCTGACCAATCCAAACCAGACTCGACGTATTTTAAGTCTTTGATTTTTTATTTAGTCTTTATTTTTTTTTATTTTTTATTTTCAGTTTAGTTTTAGTTCGTTTAACAAATAAATATTAGTTTTATTTTTATATTTATACTCAGGACTCATTTTTTATTTTTTTCTTATTTAGATTTAGTGTTAGCTTTATTTCTCACTTTACCACGCATTACTGCCATCTTCAGGAACCAGTCTGTTACTGTCCCATCTTCATCTTCGAACTGATGTAGCAGTGGTATTGCAAATCGAGAGGAAAAACAAAGCAAAAATTAATATGAAGCTGATTTTACCTGCAATTCTATTCATTATATTTATTATTGTTTTATTAAGTTTTATTAAACTGTCATTTGGGGCAGCCGTAGCCTAATGGTTAGAGAAGCGGCTTTTGGACAGAGAGGTTGCTGGTTCAATTCCCAAACCAGCAGGAAAAATGTGTGGCGGTGGGGGAGTGAGTTGCACCTTCCCTTCCTCCACATTCATCCATACACCCAATGTGAGGCAGCCCACAGCTCCGAGTGTGTGTGTGTGCTCACTGTTAACAGGTGTGTGCTCACTTTGGATAGGTTAAATGCAAAGGTAATCATTTCCCTTGTGGGATTAATACAGTATAGCAAAATTTACATTTTTCGTTCAAAAATTAAACCTGCTAGGTTTACTTTTACAAGTACTTAAACACTTCTAATTTTATTATTACTTTCAGAAATGAACAAGTTTTTTGCTAAATTTTTATATAGTTTTAGTGCTAGCTTTAGTTTTTGTAGTACTGCACATTACTGCCACCTTCTGGAACCAGTCAGTTACTGTCTCATCTTCATCTTCAAAGTAGTGTAGCAACTACAGTGAAAATCAAAGTTTAAAACAAAGCAAAAATTAAAATAAAAATTATTTTACCTGCAATTATATTCCATATTATTATCTTTAATTTGAATATAATTTTTTTATTTTTTTCAAAACTTGGCTGGAGCCCTTCTCAACTGGACGAAGGCGGGGTACACTCTGAACAGCTCACCAGACCATCACAGGGCAACACACAAACAAGCATTCACACCTAGGAGCAATTTGGAACATTCGCGAGTTGAATTTGATGGTAGTCTGGGCAGTGCTATAGGGTCACTTGGTAACTTTTTGGTCCAAAATTCGGATATGGAAAGATGCTGCTGTGATGCCGGAGCTCTATGTGACTGAATCATCAATCTTTCACTTACGAGCAGAAGAGGTGGTGATCGTTCACCTCACTAAACCCAGATCGACTGCTTGGGAGCAGTTATTTGGGTGGCACTGAGCAATGAGAAGTCGGTTCTATTTAAAGCAGAAACCATTAGCAGTAATCGGCGATTGGACCCCGACTCATTATCTCGGCAAGCTCGGAACAAAAAGCGCAATAATATTTTCATATCAATAGAAATCCTGAATTGATTGAAAGTTGCAGGAATTTCTTGACTCAAGTCATTCGCTCGCATCATTTTTTTTCTTCCTGCATCCATATCTATCAGCCCCATCAGGTACACCTGTAACCTAGCAACAAGGAAAGATATCATCCCGCCCTCAACCTTCGCTTGCAGTGGCAGCTGGAGACTGACAGCCAATAAAATGCAAGGAACTTTATCTCCCAGGGGGCAGATCGACCAATCTGTGAGTTTCGCAGGACCTGTTGAGATGCATATCGTCCTCTCAGTGTCTCTTACACACACACACACACACACACACACAGACACACACACGGCCCCACCCTAAAAGCAGGAAGACGAGATCACAAGATCAGTGCAGATACAGCATACAAAAACATCCTCATGCTAACAGACAGGCTTCATGACACATCCATACACACACTTATCCATCTTATTACCATCATTTCGATATTTTAAGGCTTGTATGCATATTTATAGAGAAAAAAAGTCATATTTTGGGTATGCCTTTTTTGGGTATACTATGTGATTAACACTTGTGTGACTTAACACACAGGTATTAACCAGCCGTCGCTCTACAGAACTGTGCACCATCGTCGAGAACATTCATCTATTCCATCTGCTGTGACTCACAACCTGGTACACGTGTTATTTATTCCTCCGTCGGTCTAACACACTCTCGCCTCGGACGCACAATTAGCTCGCCCGTGTAACACAACACAGCAAGGGGAGCCGGCGTCGACTCATAATCAAACCAATACCATGGTCAGTCATGCCACCTCCGGCTGCTTCATTAGAGCCAGATCGCTCCATTTTTCCCCTCTTCCTCACCACCTCAGGCCCAGACAAATTAACCCCTGCTGTGCCGCCCACTTCCAACCAGACGTCCCTGTTTAATAAGCCGTCTGCAAGGACAGCGGCTCTTGCATATATATACACTGTCAGCAGGAGCATTCTATGAGGGGAAAAAATGCTGACGGTACATGAATTAGGGTTTACGCTGACCTCAGTAAACACGCCAAGCTTTTATATATGAGTTTTGTACATGAATTAGGTCATTAGGACTACAAAGTGAAATGAGATATCATTTAGCAGCATTTAGGATGATTTTTACACTTGAAATTGCATCCAAATATACAAGAATAATTATTTAAGGTCTGGGAACAAAATCCTGACCACACCCGTCCATAGATTTTCACCAAATTTGGTGGAAACACTACCCTACCTGAGTGCCAGAGATGATCTCATTCTGGAATGTCAAGGTCATAGGTGACAGTCAGGGTAAGGTCACAAAGTTCTGGAGATAGAGTGCTTATAATTTGGAAATGAGATTGGTAGACATGCCATGGTGTTTAATAGAACACTAGTAACATAATATCGACTTTCTAAAGAGACAATTACCTTTGACCTTGAGTGACCTTGAAAGGTCGAACCTTAAGCGATCTAGAGATTTTTCCCTAAGTTGGTCACATCCACTTAGTATAAAACATACCATAAAACAAGCACATGGGTAGTTAAAACCATTACCCTGGGTTTACACTGGGTCCACGCTCTCCATGATTTGAGAGAATCCTGATAAGTGTGGGGGGATCATGGGATCGACTCATAATGTTCTTGAGGGAACTTGGTGGATTCGGGATGATTGCACTGATCGTGGCAAAAATTTCATTTCATTACAATGTATTACGATATGACGCCACTCATGACAGATTGTGGGAATCGTGGAAGATCGCAGAGTGTAATAGACCTTGATGCGCCATCGTAGGGGATCTTGATGAACTTGGCAACACGACTCCTTTCATTCCAGGTTTCATCTCCTGGATGTGACCTGTCTCCTTTTTATTCCCAGATCGTGCTCCAAGCATGAACATAAACCGTGGAGCTCCATGCTTTTTTTAATAGCGGAAATCACGGACATCGTGCCCCAGTGTAAACCAGGGGTTACTCATAGAGGGCCTCTTTGCTTCATTATCAGTGAACCTCTAGTTTTACATACACATATGTATAATACACGTTAGTGTGCTGTATACTAAATCTCCTAAGTCGTGATGCTTGGTGAAGGTGGGGTACACCCTGAACAGCTTACAAACCTTTATAGGTCCAACACACACAACCATTCAAACTCCATACAGCCCGAGACTCAAACCCACGACCTTATTGCTGTAAGATGGATGTGCTAACCACTACAACTCCATGACACCGCTAAGTATATTTTATATTTATATTTAATTTGGAATAATTATTCACCAAGCATGTCATTAATGACACTATTTTCATCCCTATTTTGGACAAATCAAACAAACTTCAGCTCCTGTTTCAGCTCAAGCTCTGTGATCTTTCAGCGAGAAAACTCTTTCCACCTCCTCCTTCCTTCTCCCAGCCTCACTATTTATCCTCTCCTGTTCATTACCCAGCTCTTAAACCTCTCAAAGTTTGGTGGAATTGAACTGAGAGCGAGACACGTCTCATATCTTTTTGAACATTGACAGGGTTTTTTTTCCTTCCACTGAGTTTTCACAGCTTATCAAACCCCAGATCAAAGCAGTTAAATGAATAAATTAGAAAGTTCTGTGGACAGGTAACATTTCAGATGGGAATGAAACGCATACAGGTGATGGGATAAACAGATAAAGTGTTCCAAATATATACAAATAGGAATAGTAGGTGCACCTTTTTTTTTTTTTTGGGCAAAAACCACAGAATATATGGTTGAAAATTCCGAGCTACATAACAGAAATTGACAAGACCTGACTTAGGACAATCTATTAGGAAATATCACCAGCAGGTACAAGTAACAAGATCAATTAAGCTACGCACCAGAGGTATATCTGTGACGTATTTAGATCAGTCTACATAGCTGGTAATTAATTAATAATTCCATCGGCTCCATTGAATTGTTTATCGGGTCATTTAGTATTAGTCTGCAAGGTTTCGTGCGATTCTGGTCAGTAATGGTGTCACGATTCTACATCCAAGTCAGAAAGTGAAAAATCTGATCCTGCAGAATTGTTGCCATTATTATGTAGTATAATGTTGCCAAATTTCATTCAGTTCTGTCTATGCAATTTAGAGCAGTTGGACATTGAAATTTTTTTTTTGTTATTTACATTTACAGCATTTGACAGACACTCTTATCCAGAGCGACTTACAATTATCATATTTTTTTATACAACTGAGCAGTTGAGGGTTAAGGGCCTTGCTCAAGGGCCCAACAGCCACCACCCCCCTAGTGGTTAAGGCGATGGGTTACTGATCCGAAGGTTCAGTTATGACATCATAATTCTGTTTCCGGTTTGAAAATCCAAAATGGGACAAAGTAGGACTTCAAGAGCCAAGTGTCCACACCAACAACAACAACAACAAGGTCACAAAGAGTTTGAAACCAGATACCCCAGTATAAATACTAACTTACCAACACCATTAATTTAAGAGCGATTATGATCTGCAGTGATGTAGCTGAGGTTGAAGAACCGTCAGAACTGGAATTCCCATGGTGACACTGCTGTGTGGCACTCACTGCAGAGCCAAAAGTCCAGGGGGTGGAGTCAGACGTGATTCAACCCCTTCCATGTAGGTGGAGCCAAAACAAAATTGCTGGAGAGAACTTAGCGTGGTTCAGGATGGATCTTATTTGTTGTTTCCTTGCTCCACGATTCCCGCTTGAACCAGAAGTTCTTCTGGTTCGCCATCTTTGCCGGCTGTCCCACTTTTCTTATTTGTGCATCAAGAAGTACATGATAAAATACATGAGAGCAGCTTTCCTGGAAGGGCTGCACGCCAGCATATAAACATCCCTCCCCTTATCTGATGCTAGATATTTTTTACCCCTAGGACAGCTGTGCCACCATCTTCAGAAGTGGACATCGCTCAGCCTTCAAAGAAACAACATCCTCGATTCCACACTCCTCGTCCACACAACGTTTCCACGCATCCCATCATGTTTTCTCGGTGGGAGGGACTAGGATACCAGAATGAGTCACAAGTAAGGGACACGAGGATGCTATTGAAGTGTTTTAAAATGAATAGGGGTTGGGTGTATCCGATCCAGCTCCGCCCACTGGATTTTTACTTCTGGAGGCAGGACAGGGTGGCATACTGGTTAGAACATCTGCCTCCCAGCAAGAAGGTCCTGGGTTCGAGTCCTGAGCTCGGACATTTTTGTTTGGAGTTTGCATGTTCTCCCCATGTTTGCATGGGTTTCCTTCGAGTACTCCGGTTTCATGCATGTTAGGCTGATTAGCTGTTCCAAATTGCCCCTTGATGTGTGTGTGTGAGTGTGAATAGATGAGTGTGTTGGTTCTGCGATGGTCTGGCAAACCATTCAGGGTATACCCTGCTTTCTCCCAGTGTCAGCTGAGATAGGGTCCAGCCTAGTAGGGGTAAGTGGTTTGGCAAATGAGTGAGTGTGGGAGTGAGGTAGGATGGTCTCGTTTGTTTCTGGATTATTTTGCAGGTAAGGCGTTAGGGTTTATGGATCTGGGACTACCTGGAGAGATCATCTACGAATCGAGTACATCGGAGGGCTCTGGTGAAGGTGTCAGGGTTCATATTTTAAAGTACGTTCCGGTTTAGGCCACACCCACAATGAGGTTCAGTGTAAATGTACACAGGTAGAGAGATAGACAGAAGTGTTCCACTGCTGAAAAAAAGAAAAAGTGTCCTTCATCCTTTACAGTTCATTACACTGTCCTGAAGGATGAGAGAGAGAGAAAGTCTGATTAGCTCCAGTTTAAACATGTAAACATGTGGAAAAACCTCGACCGGAATATCCCGACAAGACCATAATCATCTGGCCTTTTTATAATATTTGAACATTTACTTTATCCACATATCTCGCTTCGCTCTGAATAAATATGAGAAGTAGATGCTGAGTCAGATTTGGTTGAGCTCTTTTAACCTTCGCCTTTAATCCACTCATGATACTAAAATTCCATGAATTCCAACTTCACAGACGTGCAGGACAAGAAGACAGTCGGAAAATGAAAGCTAGCTGTGGGAAGAAAGGCTTTGTTTATCAGTTAGTCGTCCTCTTAGGCAGAGAGAAACGGAAATAAAGTACTGACAGATGGGTTCTTCAGATTCTTTATTAAAATTAAACAAAAAAAAAAAAAGAAAAGAAGTGATATTAAAAATTTTGAGACATAAGATGGGAAGGGGAGATAGATTGATGGATAATTTAATAGATGGGCAAATAAGCAGGCAGGTGGGTGACTAAATGGATGGATGGATGGATGGATGGATGAATAGATGGATGGATAAATGTATAGACAGATTAATGGATGAAAGCAAGAAAGGAAGGATGGATCTATGGATAACTGGATGGATGGAAAAAAGGAGGGAAAGATGAATGGATAAACTGATGGGTGAACAAATGGATGGACAGACAGACAGGTTTACGGATGGAGGATGGGTGGATGGACAGATGGATGGATGGACAGATTAATGCATTGTGGAGGAATGAAGGGACTGATGGATGGACAGATGGATGGAGATATGAAAGAAGGGGTAAATAGGTGGATGTATTAATGGATGAGTGAATGGATGGAGAGCTATGGGGATGGAAGCAAAAACAGTGTTGAGTGAGAAAAGATGTTGATGAGAGAGAGAGAGAAAGAGAGAGAGAGGGAGGGAGAGAGAGTCCGGGATGCTCATTACACAGCTGGAGCAGGGAGCTGCAACCCCCCTATGGGCGCTTTAATGAGCCGACCCGTCACACACAATGCAGGTAATCAAGGTCAACTTTCAGACCACACTGGCGATCAGCACACACACACACACACACACACACTGAATATAAAAATGCAAGACTGTTTTCTATTAATTCACTCACTAAAGCTCTCCCAGTACACACGCCATCCTGGTCCGGGTGAATTCAGTACACCCAGGATGGAACTCTGTGTGATGCCCCCATGTAACACCACTTAGCAGTGTTCACATGACCTACACTCTCAATATGAGAGTAAGCTGCATATTCAGGGGCAGCCTAATACTCACACCCCTTGTATGCACGGGTTCTTGTGATTGGCCAGTAATTGCTTTGAGTGAAAACGAAACAAGCATATGCTATCCCTCCGTGCCTAAGAGCACAGCGAGTTAGCTTCCATGGGCTCCCAGCCACACTCGAACTCGCGATCTCCAGGATAATAGTGTCTCATGTTGCTGCTGCGCCACTCAGAAGCTCAACACTGTTCATTTCTGTAGGAAATGTAAAATTTCTACGTGACTGGAATCCAATATTTAGTTGGTTGATGATATGAATAGACATATTGCTTTATGAACATTTTTCCCAATATCCCAGTCCTGTGTGTAAAAAATCTGTCACTAGAGGGGAACTTCATGCCCTTGGATTATTACAACTTGGCATAGTTATAATGGAATGTCGCCCCCTAGTGGGTATCTTATGACACAATTTTTGGGACTTTAGAAATATTTTTTCAACATGATCGCATGCACAGATCACCTTCAATATGTTATGCTTTGTCACTTGTACCACACCCTGTTCTAAGAAAGATATTTTATCAAAATCTGTGCATAAATTTATGAGGTATATTGCACACAAACAAACAGACAGACAAACTAACAAACAAAGAAACTGAGGTGAAAACATTAGACACTGGACAAGGGCTTTTTCCAAATGCCACATATATATATA
>JAQMYF010000016.1:17873248-17899955 GCA_030014195.1 Neosilurus mollespiculum
ACACACACACACACACACACACACACACACACACACACACACACACACACACACACACACACACACACACACTCGCTAAAGCTTTGCGTTTAATCCAAGTCAAAAATTATGCAGAAAGTGCACTCTTCTGTTCCACCAATAAAAATGTCTGGCCAATAAATCTGGGATAACTGCAAGTTATTCTGAACCTTTGGAAGCCCCGCCCCTTCCTGGCAGATTTATCAAACACCAAGCAACTGGGCATCATACATTATATGGTCATTTATCATTATATGTTTTTTATATTATATATCAAACATTCATTCATTTTCTAAGCCGTTTATTCCTAATTAGGGTCACAGGGAGGCTGGTGCCCATCTGAGATGACTGTGGGCAAGGGCGGGGTACACCCTAGACAGCTCACTAGGCCATCGCAGGGCCAACACTCACACAACCATTCACAATTTCACACCTAGGGGCGATTTGGAACAGCCGATTAACCTACTGTGCATGATTTGGACTGTAGGAGGAAACTGGAGTACCCGAAGGAAACCCACACAAGCATGGGGAGAACATGCAAACTCCATATCAAACCCAGGCCTTCTTGCTGTGAGGCGGACGTGCTAACCACTGCTCCACCGTGCTGCCTATTTATTACACATCATATATTTATTCATATGTGAGTTAAAGCAATAATGATCTTATTATTAATCTTATAATACATTTTAAAAAGCAATCAATATTTTTGTTTATGTGTTTGTAAACCATAACAACGCAATAAAATAACAAGCACACTTAGAGAGTGCAGACCTCCACCAAGCCTAAAAGATTACTCATAGAACACAGCACCCCCTGCTGGGCCAGCTGTGATACCACACTTCAGAAAAACCGCCCTGTCTGACAATGTTAAAGCATCCTTTTAAAAATTACTGAAGCCAGAATTTGACCCGGATGATCTCCAAAACGTAACAGAGCCTTCCTTGCCCAAAGCCCCACCTCTGGTAGAGCCCGAATGAAAAACAAACAAACAAACTAGTAGCGCTCAGAGAGTGCAAACCTCCGCCATTCGCTACATTAATCAAAATTTTCAGGGCAAAGTGCTGTCTTCATGGTTTTCATTTGAGTGTGCCTGGGATTAAACGGCACTGCAGAAACATTTCTGGACAAAAAAAAATGAATGCCTTCTCAAAGGGCATCTCTCCAGCCACCAGACACAACAAGCCGAGTATCTTGGGAAGGAACATTAACCACATCGTATTCTTTATCGAGCCACTGTATCGATTGCATCTCAGACATCCTTGCTCCTTAACATCCTCCCCTTTACCACCGAACCAACCCTCACACCAATCAGGTCTTCCCTGCTTCTAAGCGATTCCCATTCCTCCGTTTACGTCTCCTTTTACTTCCTTTTTAACTCCCTGTCATGAACATCTCCTCTCTCTTTAATTATCCGCCGTCTCCTCTGGCAGCCAGACAGAGAGACTCGTTTACCCAACACTGTTTGATCTGCTCGCTGCCTCCTGTCTTTCTCTCTTTTTTATCTATTCCGTCTGTCTGTCTGTCTGTCTGTCGGTTGTCGTTGTCTACCTTCATTTCTCCTACATCCACAATCTCTCAGTCACTACAATCACCACGACTGGGAAAGATGTGCTCGGAAAGGTGACCCGTGTCCATGATATAACAACGGGATCCTATGAGGGTCAAAAAAGGGACAGATTTGGCTAATAGTCAGCTATTAAAGAGCTCGGTGTGTGCTGAGGAAGATTGTTTAAACAGATCTGAGCTGTGGGAGTTTTCTGTTCTGAAAGGAGAACTAGAGATATAACGCAAAGATTTTTTTTAACTGTGCGTCTGCAGTATTTATTTTTATTATTGCCGTTTGTTAAGGACCCTTTGGGTATGACATGCCAAATAATTAGCAAGTACTGTTGTGCTTACATTTTGCCCTTGCACTCCAACATTAATACAATGCTGTGCCGTTTTTTTTTGCACATTTCCTCCACTTTAATTTCTTTGCAAATTATTTTTAATGATAATTTTATTTACTGGAGAATAGACTTATGCAACACCCGACATATTTTATCACTTGAAATTTGTAACCTTTTGAAAACTGGAGATTGATCGTGGCCTAGTGGTTAGCACACCCACCTCACAGCAAGGTCCCAGGTTCGAGTTCTGGGCTCAGCGAGGGTGTTTCTGTGTGGAGTTTGTTCAACCTTGGGTTTCCTCCAGGTACTCCGGTTTCCTCCCACAGTCCAAAGGCATGCACATTATGCTAATCGGCTGTCCCAAAGTGGAACTTTTGTATGTTGGCTTTGCGATGGTATACTGACTTGTTAAGTAGGTACCATGCCCTCTTCTCCCAGTGAGGGATGAGATAGGCTCTAGCCCTCCCGTGACCCTAACAGGATTAAGCGGTTCAGCAAATGAGTGAGTGAGTGGGTGAGATTTATCATTTCATCACTACGGTGGAATTACAGCCCAATCTTCTTTGCAGAATTGCTTTATTTCAGCCCCATGAATGGCTTTCAAACAGGTTTTACTACATCATCTGATCCAAGGGGGTCAGAATTTTAGGTCTGGGCTTATAGGTACAAGTCTGTTCCGAAGCTCAGATACTGGAAACTCTTTCCGAAAGGTTCAACAACAACAAAAATCAGAAACCTTCCCCATATCAACATTCCTGTGCTACAATATGATGTTTTGATTTCAATAAAAAGGTTGTTAACAGCATGTGTAATATCTTACACAGAATATGTAAAACATCTGCCACGCCTTTCTCAGTCTTGGTAATAATTTATGCAAATACTGTATAGTTCTTGCGATGTTCTAAACACAGGCTACAGTAATTGTTTGCTTCATACTGATGCTTCCTCTCACAGCATTTCCATTTAAAACAAACAATAAAAAAAAACACTAAGGAAATTCACATGTCTGATGCACTAATAATTCTATTAAAGCAGGAGGGACGGGGGTGGGAGGTGTAACTTTACCTGTGTGAGTATAATATAAGGATTTACGCACTGCGCAGTGGCGGAATGCCGATAGATAGCTTTATTCAAGGTGTCCGACGCTGGTGTTATAAGAGTAGAATGGCTTATTTAAGGAGAAAATAAACTGATTAACCTCCCCTGCCTTTCCAGACTGTGTTTAATTATCCGTTTAACAAGTTCATGTTCTGTGTTGCAACAAAGATTGTATATATGAATATTAGGGGCCTGTTGTGAGCCAGTAAAAACATCCATTTTTTGTAATTTGTTTAATTACCTCACAGTTGCTGATTTATTAAATTTAAAGACAGGAGCCGCAGACAATCAGAATACAGAAAATTGTTTTGACGTAGCCTTAACTTATGGTAGTAACAGAAGCTAGCAGCTCGTTAGTTTAGTATGTCAGAAAAGAAGTTTGAAAGAGGTGTGCATTAGCAAAAACTATTACAGCTGAAAAAATGTAAGAGAATTGCTAAAATAAACAACAACAAAAAAAACAAAGCTAACAGATTCTTTCAAACCAGTACATATTAGAATCATTACAAAGAGCAGCAATATATAGTGGAGGGGACGAGCAGACAGAAGCCGGAGTGGGACCAGAACCTTTACCTGGCGGAGCTGCATGATGTTGGGCTGACCGAAGATGGAGAGATCAGAGGACCTGTACTGCACTCACATGAAGGGGAGGAGGACCAGAAGTTGGTTAAAACAGCCAAATGGGAGCACACAAGTGGAGGACAAGGGGGCGAGGGCATGCAGACACCGGGCGGTAGGGTGAAAGGACCCCCTATAACACTGACCTGGGGCTATAGGGCAACAGTATAGATGAACAAATTGGTGTTTACTGGGCGAAAATCCTACAAAAGGTGGGTGGTCCTACAAAGCTGACGCCACTGTTTACTAATATCATCATGTCCGTTACAGGAGTCGCATACAGGAGTCAACAAATGGTTTAATAAAAGCATTCTATTTTAATTCCAAGCAATAACACTGTATTTCATGTTTATTTAATATGCTGGGAAAGCGAATGGGCCCCTTTCAATAGTTTTATGAGCCTTTCCAGTTTTCTAAATCCATCATAATGAACAAACATGCAGTGAAACCGTGTAAGAACGGAGGATCGCAGCGCTCAAGGCCGCCATATGAATTGTTTCCCAGTGGGATTACAACAAAAGGGGGTTGCCATGGTAACGCCGAAGCTACAGGTCACAAGGGCGTCGGAATATCTCTGTCTTCCTCCCTCTTTTTCTTCCCACCTACCTCTCTCTCTCTCTCTCTCTCTCTCTCTCTCGCACACACACAAACACACACACACACACACACACACTTTTTTCTCCTCTACTGTCGCTCTGTCTAACTCTGATTAGTGTGTAAAAGAAGATCCCTCATTACCTCTAATTACTGTGATTGTTCAGAGTGTCAATGATACCTCAGTCCAGCCGTTTAGCTCCTTTCAGCTCATTGACTTTGGGTGGAGGCTAGGGGCATTCCCTCAACTCTCTATCATAATAGAACGCACCCCATGGTCAGAGCAATGCAACTGGTTCTCTCTCTCTCTCTCTCTCTCTCTCTCTCTCTCTCTCTCTCTCTCTGTCTGTCTCTCACCACATATGCACCCCAAATCTCATTTCGTCCAGCTCCTTTTAATGAGTCAAAGACTCATGCACACACTCTTTCATCTCATTCTGTCGAATGCCTTCATCAGCCAAGCATGTGCAGTTTTTTCCCTGTCCGTCACACTGCTTTTATCTGCACGCCGCTAACAAAATGAGAGACAGGTAAAGAAAAGGGCTCCTGTGAGAGCACTGGACCTTTTCTCTGAAAGTGTGACTTTTGTTCGTGCCAGTGGCACAGAGCCAGAGGTGGCACACACACACACACACACACACACACACACACACACGAACACACAATGGGACGAAGGCCTGGAGACTCTTACTTCAGACAGATACAGCAGGGTGCCTTTCACTTAAACACTTCACACTGACATTTTCTAGAATCGCACGCAGGTAAAACAAATCATTCACTTCGACTGAAACATACACACTTGTTCTTTATTCATCATTTTATACCAATTTTCAATAACAACACATCCAAAAATAATCCCCCACCTGGTCAGCCTCCAGGAAGCCCCATGCAGACCATCGGAAGTGATGGCTGTTGTGACTATGTCAGTTTTGGACCCTTGCAAAAAATTGGCATGAAGGTAATTGAATACTCTGAGCTAATTTTAAAACTGAATAGAGTTTGTCGGATTCTCATCCTCATTATAGAGCAAAATTAGCATATTTATTCATTGATTCATTTTCTAAGCCTCTCACTCCTAATTAGGGTCACGGGAAGGCTGGGGTCTATCTCAGCCGACTCTAGGCGAGGGCGGGGTACACACTGGACAGCTCACCAAGCCATCGCAGTGCCAACACTCATCCATATATTCACACTCTCACTCGCACCTAGGGGTGATTTGGACAGCCAGTTAGCTTACTATGCATGTTTTCGGACTGGGGGAGGAAACCGGAGTACCCAGAGAAAACCCAGGCAAGCATAGGAGACTCCACATAGAAACACCCGAGCACGGAAATCGAACCCAGGCCTTCCTGCTATGAAGCGGACATGCTAACTGCTGCACCACCATGCCGCCTAGCATATTTCAGCAGTTCTTATAATCAAGAAAAAGATTAATTCGCCAAAGCACTTAATCCTACTAGCATCGCAGGGATGCTGGAGCTTTAGATATCTCAGCCGACATCAAGGTGATGAGATCATCTCACCAGTCCATCACAGGGCAACACACACACACCATTTACACTCATACTCATACCTTGGGGCAACCTAGAACAGCCGATTAGCCTAACGTGCATGTCTTTGGACTGTAAAAGGAAACCAGAGTACTCGGAGGAAACCCACACAAGCACAGATCCCACACAGAAATGTCACTGTCGGCTGCAAGATTTGACTCCAGAATGAACTCGCTGCGAGGCGACAGTTCTAACCACTGAGCTAGCGTTGCACCCCTTAGATTAGTCATTTAATTAAAAAATTAATACCACTTGCTGATGTTTAGCGTATATAATTCTCAGATTTATCCTAATAACAGCTAATATCTCATAACAATCTAGCACTTCATCAGTCTAATACTGCAATCTGTAAAATCATCCATCCGTCAATTAAAATTCATCAGCTTCACCACAAATTTCAAAGCTGTCTCAACATCAGAACCCCTCCTCCATCCCCCCACCCCCACGTGTCCACAGCACTGCGGCCAGCTACGATGCAGCATGCCAGACTGCCTCTCCGAATCCACCGGGGAACATATCCATAACAACTGTCAGCCCTCATGAAAATGGCAGTAAAAAAAAAAAAAAAAAAAAACGAACAAGAAGCAGTAAGCCAATCCAGTATGGAGAGCGAATGATTAGCAATTAGCCAAGTTTCTTCCATTTAGCTATTTGATTGGGTCAATTTTAGCCAGAATGAGTGAGGGGAGGGGTTTGGCTTGAGGAATGGACGTAAAACATCCACTTTACAAAAATCACGAGTTCTTTTAAATCTTGAATGTGGTTCTTAGACACAATCCTGACGAGCATGTTGGTCATTGTGTTGTTTGGGAGGAAGTTAGAGAAATTAATCTGGGTTATGAAGCTTAATAGTGCTAGAAGGCATTCATTCATTCATTCATTCATTCATTCACCTGCTGAACAGCTTAATCCTACTAGGGTCACAGGGTGGCCTATCTCACCGACTCTGGGCAAAGACAGGGTACATCCTGGACATCTCACCAATCCTTCGCAGGGCTAACACACACACACACACACACACACACAAAGTCATTTCCACTCACAGGGCAATTACAGGGCAATTTAAAACAGCCAGTTATCCCAATGAGCGTGTCTTAGGATTATAGGAAGAAACCAGAGTACCCAGAGGAAACCCATGCAAGCACAGGAAGAACATGCAAACTCCGCACAGAAACGCCCCTCGCCAAGCATGGGACTCGAACCTAGACCTTCCTTCTGTGACGCAGATATGCTGACCATGACACCACCATGCCACCTTTATGAGACATTCAGTAAAAAAAGAGGAAAGACGGAGACAGACCCTTCTGGAATAGGATGCCTCTCCTGATCCTCTCTCTCTCTCTCTCTCTCTCTCTCTCTCTCTCTCTCACACTCTCTCTCACTCTCTCTCTCTCTCTCTCTCTCTGCCAGGCTCTGCCTCGCTGTACTTATAAATCCTGACAAGGGTGTCAATATGTCAATGCAAATAGGCCGTGTAGCACCCTGCCTGGTGTACTGGGCCCTGCTCCAGCAGTGACAGGGAGACAAGAGCAAGAACTAGTGTGTGTGTGTGCGTGTGTGCGTGTGTGTCAGTGAGTAAGTGTGCAAGAGGGAAAGGAAGCTCATTTTCCATGCTAGCTGTCACTGCACCCTTGGATAAAGCATCCCCAGGTTCGGCTAAAAAAATAGTTTTGTTGTTTTTTTAAATCAGAGAATACTGTTGCTATTTTGTTTATTCCCTAAAACCTCAATGCAACTCCACCTGCTGTCTTCATTTTTCTCTTTCTCTCTCTACCTTCTTGCTGCTACATGAGCTGCATCAATTGTGGTTGGCTATTAATTTCTAATTAAGTGTGTAGCCTTATGCATTGATATCCAGAGCAGGGTATTAAAGTAGTCCCTCCTGCCCGTTGGCTAGGCAACGTCTTAATTTATTCGTCTCCATGTCTCCTGTGCTGTCCCTTCTGCGGCTTGGAGAGAAAGGAGCTAAAGAGGTGACGATACTAGTGTCACATGCCTGAGGTGTCTCGGCGACAGACAGGTGTGGGGTGCAGAGGATCGGGTGGACTGGTAGAGAAGCGGAGGGGGGAAAGGTGCAGCCCATCCTCTCGTCACTCCACGGAGATGTCAGGAATAAAGATACTGGGAGAATTTACTGGGAATTGAGTTGTTTCCTTAAGGTGGAAGCACATCTTAGACGTTTCTGAAGTAATACAGTCGTGAGCATGCCGTCGTAGGAATATAATCAAGACAGGAAGATGAGTTACTGATTATTTTGCATTATTCATTTATTCATGGAATTTAGCAGACACCCTTATCTAGATCAACTTCCAGTTTACCTCATTTATACAAGTGAGCGGTTGAGGGACCTACTCAAGGGCACAACAGTGGCAGATTGGTGGGACTGAGGCTTGAACCCCCAACATTCTGATTAGCAACCCTGAGCCTTAACCACTGGGCCACCAACAAGGAAACCCAAAGTTTTATTAATCTCATATCAAAGCAGTTTGCTATCATGGAAGCTTCCGGAAACACCTGGTTTCCTGACCAGTGTCTGTTTCTTTACACTATAAAGCTGCATGTCCACACTGCGTTTATTTCTTTATATTACCAGCATCTTTATTCAGTTGGTCCCAATAAGAAAACAGTGCATGCCGCATGTTACATCTGCCTTCAGCCACAGCACCCTGGCAGCACAAAAGCAGGAAGCAAGTGGATCCAAAGAAAAAATATCCCCTGATGACACCCCCCCCACCACCACCACCACCAAAAAAAAAGGCATTGTTCATTCATTCATTTTACACCCTAAACAGCTCGCCAGTCCATTGAAGGGCAACACACACAACCCTTCACACTCACAGTCCCACCTAGAGGCAATTTGGAAAAGCCAATTAGCCCAACGTGCATGCCTTTGAGCTGTGAAAGGAAACCTAAGAACCAGGAGGAAACCCATGCAAGCATGGGGAAAACATAGTTCTCTACACATAAATGTCCTTGCCGAGCCTGGAAGTTCTTGCTGTGAGGCAGACATGCCAACCACTCCGCCAAAGAATTAGCGTACACAGAACCTGCATTATACAGTACAAAATAAAATATGGTTGGCTCCGCCCACATGCCACACCATTTCTTATGTCTTTGGTACACTTTTCGGGCGCCAACAATAGAAGAAAAGCTTTGAGCAAAAATGAGCGTGAAAACTTCCAAAGCCAGGAGCAAAATGTTCTCAGAAGCCCAATGTTCCTCAGTTTTTCACTTACAAGTAAACGTTTCCTTCGTCCTTTCAAGAAAATGCTTTCCATCACTGAAACATAAAGTGACATGACAAACGGTTGCCGCTGGTTCATCGTTTTCTAATGGAACCCACTGAGAACATACCAAAATGCTAGGAGTCTGGCTTGCGAGACTAGGCTGTCACTGAGTTCATCTAAAATACGGATGACAGAAGAAAACTCATTGCAAGCGCTGGTTTTAAAATGTCACAGTTTTATAAAAGTGACAGGAAGCAAGGCAGCAAGTGCTCAATCACAGGACACATACACAGCATGGTGGCATTTAGTGTTCTCCTCCAAGCGTGTTGAGCCACTGACCCGTGCTCAGCTGCTACTTCAGAAGTTTCGAAGCCATCTGTTTGTTTGCTGTATGTTTTCTTAAGAACCTGCAGCATATTTATAACCACTCTCTTTATAAACACTCACTCACTTTGCCGAATTAGGGTTAACCCTACTAGGGTCACTGGGATGCTTCTGCCTATCTCAGGCCACACTGGACGGAAGCAGGGTAGACCCTGAACAACTTACCAGACCATCAGAGGGCAAACACACACAACCTTTTACACTCACACTCATACCTAGAGGCAATATGGAACAGTTTATCCTTATGTGCATTCCTTTGGACCAAAGTACCCAGAGGAAAGCCATGCAAGCACTGGGAGAATATGTACAACTCCACACAGAAACTCACTGGGACTCAAACCCAGGACCTTCTTGCTGTGAGGCGGATGTGCTAACCACTATGCTACCGTGCCACCCATATTTATACCCATGTTTCATGAAATAGGTTGTCAAGATATGCTGTGAGTTCATAGCAAGGCCAGTTTGGGGCTAGTGCGTGCGCTGTCTTTTGCATCAGAAGATCTCTGAGCATATACGCATGGTGCTAACGAGATTCGGTGTACTTGATGAAGAATGCATGCAATTCCTATTTCTGTATCAGATTTATCCATAAATGTTGTAGAGTAATGTGAGCGATCATAAGAACTGAATGAGATTAAATGCTTCATTTCCTGGAGATGAGTAGTTGAAACTGTGCCCGGTGTTTCACTATTGACTGTTTATTGATTATCCCAGTGCCGGCAGTTTAGAAGAGAACTGCTGATGCTTGTTACTGCGATGCCATTCTGTATTAATGTTGATGAAGCACAATTACTGTAATAAATCAACACAGAAGACGTTAACACTGATTCTCGCCAGGATGATCCCCTTGGGCAAACCTCATGCACACGCACACACACACACACACACACACACACACACACACACACACACATTTGCAAGCAGACGTACAAGTGTGTTCTTTCCCCTCATAAACTACGCATATACATAAACCTCAATATGTCCACTAATTACCTATTCTATCCTCTTCCCAAAACCCAAACACATTCCGTCACACACCTACACAATCCACCGGAATGTTGGCTATCTCTCCTGAGCGTCTTGCACAATTTCAAGAGCATCATCATCATCACAAGCAACCATCATCGGCGAGGTCCTTTCCGGAGCCTGAGACACCATGGAAACACACACGGAACAAGATGTACTTCAACATCATGCAGGACAGACAATACACACGCACACGCACACACAGGGCATACTCGAAGATGTTAAGACGAAGTGAGCAAAACGATCTCGAATTCAATTGTGCAGAACTCCGATGCCCTTGAAGGTCATTACTGTGGATGGAATGTTTTCCAAAGATACAATGGTGTGGAGATACCAGATATACAATCAACCGTATCACAGGGTTCAACCACATAATAGCCAGCATGGATTTAAAAAAAACAACAACCTCAACAACGCTCGCTTGGTGGAGCGACAAGGTGCATCTGTGTACTACTACCATCCAAAAGTACGCAGGTCCGAGCCATCCACAGCTGAAGGCCTATCAGAGCTAATTGGCTGACCAACAAGAGACACTATCCAATCATGGCTGTCTTTGAGCTCATGCATATAAGTGAGCGGATAGTGCTTCCCTCCAAGTGTGTTACACTGAACCTTAATATGCATGAGCAGCAGGTCGAAAAAATCCACTGGAATCACATACATGCCCCGCCCTTCCTGCTTGGATAGCTGTCGTGTCATAGGGAAGAACCTCTTGATGGGTGGGAATTAGTTGCAAATAAATTAGGGACATAAATAAGAATAAGAAAAGTAAGCTTTTTAAATGGCAAGCAAATTACAGGCAGCATGGTGGCGTAGTGGTTAGCACTACCACCATAGCAAGCCCCGTGCCTGGTGGATCTTGCTGCCAACAAGGGCATTTCTGTGTGGAGTTTACATGTTCTTCTCTTGATTGCATGGGTTCCTTCCATGTGCTCCGGTTTCCTCCAGTAGTGTAAAGACATGCACATTAGGCAAACTAGATATTCTTGATTAATTCTAGGTGTAAATGTATGAATGGTTGCGTGGGTATTGACTGGCAAACTGTTCAGGATGTACTCTGCCTTCACTCAGGGATGGCTGGGATGGGATCCAGCCTCCCCATGACCCTTGTAAAGGTGGCATGTGTGCCTCGTAGCAAGAAGGTCCTGGGTTCAAGTCCCAGGCTCGACCAGGGTCATTTCTGTTTGGAGTTCCCATGTTCTCCTCATGCTTGCGTAGGTTTCCTCTGGAAACTCCAGTTACCTCCTACAGTCCAAAGACATGCACGTCAAGCTAAATGGCTATTTCAAGTTGCCCCTAGGTGTGTGTTTGTGTGTGTGTTGGTCCTCCAATGATCTGGTAAGCTGTTCAGGGTGTACCCTGTCTTCGCCCAGTGTCGACTCGGATAGGCTCCAGTCTTGCCGAAGCATAAATGGTTACAGAATTCTGTCTAGGGAACATAGCAGGGCTTGTATCAGGGTTTGGCAATGTATCCATGTACCTCAGCTCAGTATCAGAAAATAAAGTGCCTTATGCGGTATAACAGCTTGTCACTGGGGACATACCCTCTACAGTATTATGTACCCATTTATATACAGCCTGGGTAGCATTTTGGTGCTAAAAAGGATTAGCATGAGGTCCAATATTGAGCCCTAATGGGTCATTCGTGTTGAACTGGACTCCTATGGAACCCCTGTTTTTTACAGTGTTTAGACTTTCAAAGCATCTGGCGCAGTTTTACGCTGCATCCAGGTTTTAAAATGAAACCATCTCTGACAGGTGCCAATAAATAGACATGGTTTACAGTAAAGGCATTTAGTCCTAACAGAAATGCACTTAAACAGCAATCGTACACAGAAGGAGAAGTTCAGTTCTAATGTCAGTTAAAGAGAGGGAAAATTTTAGTCATCGTGATATAAAAGGCCACTTTGGCCATTAGTCCTAAAGCGTGGTGCTTTCTGCCTTGTGATGAGCCCTGCTGGTGCCACTCCGTAATGCGCTGCCTCTGTAGCGCTCAATTGCCATGATACATCACAGCTGCGGCTGCAGCAAAACACTGTGGCAAGACAGCCTATTTCTCCTAGTTAACCTCCTTAACTGGATTACCTCCTGCCATCTCGCAATCTCCACAGCGGAACCTCACGCCAGCACCGGATCCATCAGCGCGAGCAGGGTCAAGTACGAGCTAATGGTTAGAAAGCAACAAAAACAAGCCAAGAAGCTGAGCATTTATTAATACAATCCGGATTACAGCAGGGTTATTATAGCCAACTAAAAAGTAGGACCAACTCTAAAAGAAGCAGAAAATTAATAATAATAATTTTTTATAACTGAAACAAAAAATATATATATATTTTAATTTTTCTTTCATCTTCCTTCTTTTTGCACTGTGGTTGCTACACCACATTAAAGATGAAGATAAGACAGTACCACTCTAGTTCCCGAAGGTGGCAGTACTGTGCAGTAAAAGTCATTCATGCATTCATTTGCAGAACAGCTTACACCCACTAAGGCCGCAGGGAGGCTGGAGTCTATCTCAGCAGACACTGGGGGAAGACGGGGTACACCCTGAACCCCTCGCCAGCCGCTAAGCACTACACCACCATGCCGCCTTGTGTATAGTAAATAAAAATTAAAACAAACATTAAAACAAAATAAAAACTAAATGTAATTAATTAAAACTAGATTAACACTCACTAACCAGTTAATCCTCCTTGGGGGACAGGGAGGCTGGAGCCTATCCCAGCCGACTCGGGCGAAGGCAGGGTACACCCTGAATAGCTCACCAGACCCTCACAGGGCAACACACACATAACTATTCACACTAATATCCACACCATGCAGAAGTCTGGAACAGCCAAGTAACCTAAAGTGTATGTCTGGCAGTGGTGGCTTAGTGGTTAAGACAATGGGTTACTGATCCAAACGTCAGGGATTTAATCCCTGGACCACCACTGTTGGGCCGTTGAGCAAGGCCCTTAACTCTCAATTGCTCAGTTTTATAAAGAATGATAACTGTAAGTCGCTCTGGATAGAAGCGTCTGCCAAATGCCACAAATGTAAATGTAAATGTCTTTGGACTGTGGGAGGAAACCAGAGCACCCGGAGGAAACCCACGCAAGCACAGGGAAAACATGCCAACTCTACACAAAAACACATGGACCTCAGGACCTTCTTGCAGTGAGGCAAGAATTCATTCATTTATTCATTTTCTAAGCCGCTTAATCCTAATTAGGGTCGCCAGGAGGCTGGCACCCATCTCAGCCAGCTCTGGGCGAGGGTGGAGTACACCCTGGACAGCTCGCCAGGCCATCGCAGGGCCAACACACACACAGCCATTCACACTCATACTCACAGCTATGGGCGATTTGGAACAGCCAATCAGCCTACCCAGAGGAAACCCACGAAAGCACGGGGAGAACATGCAAACTCCACACAGAAACGTCTGAGTCCGGGAATCGAACCAAGGACCTTCTTGCTGTGAGGTGGATGTGCTAATCACTGCCCCACCATGCTGCCCCCGAGGCAAGAATTAAAAATAATAAAAATACATTTTCTACAATTGTCTCGGCTAGGAATCTTGTACGAAAACAAAACAAAACAATATATAACACCATATATATATATAGTACTAAGCTACACCTGACATTTCACAGCTGTCCGTATGATGGAGGTGGAATCATGACACTATCCAGATGTATTAGGAAACACCGTTGTATTACGAAAGGAGTACAATGTAGGAGGAGGAGAACTGAAGTGGACCTTGGTTCCTCCGTCAGTTGTTAGACATAGATCATCAGCGGTGGTAAATGTCAGAGCAGTGACCCTTTCCCTGAGGTGCAGAGATGCACATGCAGAACTTTTCAATATCCTGGAGCTCAACCAACTACAGGACTGTCTCATTTCCTCATGACAGTACGTCCAATTATTCTGAATTAATACCCTGTTGACTGGTGTTGACTGTCAAACAATCAACGCCATTTTGATGGAAACACTGACGTTTTGGTGATTTCTACAGTATGTTAATTCAGTCAAACTCATTTCACAGAAAAAAAAAAAAAAATCCTAAATCTGATGCTCTTGCGGGTAACGTAGCAGCCGTAACAGCTTGTGTCTCAGCAGGCTCTTTGACCTCTTTGCTGCTTCTCTGTGTTCGAAACTCACTCATCTGCTTCAGATGCAAACACGGCGAGCTTCAGGTTTGAGAGACGAAACACACAAACAATAACAATTCCACCGCAATGCCATCCCTTTGATGCAGCTGCATTTCAACCATCACATCTGATGCGCAGTCGCCCTTTAGAAAGAACAGATTGTCCTTGTTTGAGAAAAAGGCAATCATTTGTTGAATGTAAACTTTGGTCGGCATCCTAGTCGCTCGTTTGTCAAAGATCGGAAGAGGAGCATTCTATCAATACTCATGTCATTAGAAATACAAGACGTGTACTCGACCCTGAAATCCATTAAAGCACAGCTAGATTTTCCATTTTCACCTACTTGATTTCTGTTGTTATTTGGATTCCTTGGCAGACATCCTGTCTGTGCCCTGTAGCTCTGTGTTAGCAATACATCTGTTCGACTACAAGCCTCCCTGAGCATGAGTTACTCAGCAGACGTGAGGGTCTAACACCTCCACACTCTGTTAAATTTCATTTCTCCTGTCTGTGCGGTAACAATTATGAACCCCGGCTGGGGCAAATGTATGATTTTCCACTTAGGCAGCATATCTGAAGACTTACTAACTGCAGCTGCTCAGCCTCAAAGAATGATCTCAGAAGGCCTCGGTCATGACCCATGTCATTACTCACCCTTTAACCCAGGATACACATGACAGGACGCTACTTCAGGGTGGCGTGGTGGTGAAGTACGTCTGCCTAACAGCAAGAAGGTCCTAGGATTGAGTCTCGGGTTTGTTGAGGTTGTTTTTGTGTGGAGTTCTCCCCGTGTTCTCCCTGGGCGTGTGTGGGTTTTCTCTGTGTGTTAGTGTTGGTCGTTCAATGGACTGACAAGCTGTTCAGGTGTAGCCTGCGTTTGCCCAGAGTCAGCTGAGATAGGCTCCAGCCTCCCTCTGCTCTGGTAGGGCAGGGCTGTGGTGGCACAGTGGCCGAGGCTCTGGGTTACTAATCTGAAGATCAGGGGTTTTAGTCCCAGTACCACTGAGCAGGGCCCTAAACTTTCAGTTGCTCAGTTGTATTAAAAGAAAAAAAAAAGTCACTCTGGATAAGGGTGTCTGCAAAATTAAAGTAGGAATAAGAGGTTTGACAACTGATTTAGTGAATGAAGCTACCTCACCAAATAGCTAACCGTTTTTTCTAATATATATATATATATATATATATATATATATATATATATATATATAGGGGTACCAATAATTGTGAACTGCATTGTATATATAAAGGACATTGAAAGCGAAAGAGGTTGAAAACAGGGAAAGTGCAAGACTGCCTGCTTCTACAGAATGACCGCAGACAGCCTCGGTCATGACCCATGTCATGACTGAGCTTTAATCCTTTAACCGCGGTAAACATTACACAAACAAATGAGGTCCATAAGAACAGCAAAGTGAAATCATTTAATTAAGAAAAGCTAAAAAAAGGCCTTTCAGTGGAAAACAAAGTGAGTACAGATACAACAAAGAAAAAAATACAGCACACCATTTATTAATTTTAGAATTGTGTATGAGTACATAATGCTAATGCTAATGCTAATGATACTCAGTAAACATGTAATCTACTTAGTGGAAAGTAATCAGAGGCATCATGGAACAGTTTATCTAACCCTGTTTGTGTTGTTATATTGGTGCCATGTGCTGCTACCAATAAACTCCTTGAGCTGAGCTTCATGTTTAAGATCTCATGATAGTCGGGGATTGGGACTGAGAACCTGCTCCACTTCAGAACCGATTCCAGATCACCCCATCCATCAGAATCATATAAGCCTCGCCGATACCTATCGATTTGGAGAGTTTCGCACTGCCAAAACTTACGAGTCATGACACCAAATTCTGGAGCAGATCTAAAAACCAATTTAGATTTCAGTGTCGATCCCCTACCATATCCTACGCTGCTTATTAATAGCTTCCTGTTAGGTAAAATTGGAAGGATTCAAACCCAGGACTTTCGTGCAGTGAGGTGGACAGCTAACCACTATGCCACTTAGTTATTTCAATTTGTAGAAAATGTTCTACACTGGGGCGGTACAGTCGCATGGTGGTTAGCACATCCGCCTCGCAGCAAGAAGGTCCTGGATTCGAGTCCCGAGCTCAAGCGTTTCTGTGTAGAGTTTGCATGTTCTCTCTTGCTTGCATGGGTTTCCTCCAGGTACTCTGGTTTCCTCCCACAGTCCAAAGACATGCACATTAAGCTAACTGGTTGTTCCAAATTGCCCCTAGTTGTGAGTGCGAATGGTTGTGTCTGTGATGGTCTTGCGAGCTGTTCAGCGTGTACCCCACCTTCACTCAATGTCGACCTCCTCCCCTAGTATTAAGCGGATTGGAAATTAATAAATGAGTGCAATACCAGGATTTTTAATCGGTATTCCACAAGATTGAGTCTGGATTCTGAAAATAAGGACTTTTATTACCTTAATTACATTTTTAATAATAAAGAAATATAGATTCTTCCCTAAAAAGCCACTTGCCATCATATTAGCATAGATTCTTGTCACTATTCTGGTTTTTCTTACAACCTTACAAACGGAATAGCCGACTAGCTAGTGTTAGTTGCTAGTGCAACTGCTTCTGTCTCTTTTCTGTAGGGATTCACCTACTAATGGTATATGTGGTGATATCCTAGTAGTATATTAGCCAATCAGCTTGATTGCTCATATCCAGTGGGGAGGAATAGAATAAGCGCCATTGTCCTGGTATTATCGTATTAATCTCTACACTTAATGTTCGTGTTAGATACTGTTCACACATTATGAAATATTTTCTCTGGTTACTCTTATTATAAGAAGACTCTGTGGCTCCTCCTATCCTCCTATTTTCCACTGAGCACAGTTTGCACCCTGCTTTGATTTCCATCATTAATTGTGAAATACGTCCAGCTGCTGTCATTTCATGTCGTCTTGTTCACTGGTCCGGCAAAGTCTACTACCTGGATTTGCAGAGCTGCAAAATATTTTAAAGATATCATACTAAAAGTAATATGCAGGATAAAAGAAATTAAAGTAGCACAACCTGAGTGCGACTGTAAAAAGATTAAAGGTGTGTTATAACAAGGCTGAGTAATAGGCTTACACAAGGCCAATGAAGCCTTATTATATTAAGCTGAAAAGATAGTGAGTGTTTAACAGAAGAGTCTAGGAGGCATCATATCGCACCTCACTGGGGTGCTATGGAGTGAGATTCTCAACTCTGAGGATATAAACCAGCACCGTAGCACAGTTTCAGAGCAACACAATCAACTCACAATCCTACTTATTAATGTATAAATAATCAACAGGAATCTCTAGTAAGAACGTCCAGAACGTAGATCGCCAATGTCGCCAAGTGTGATGGTGACTTGATCTGATTATATTGACACAAACTGCAGAAGTATCTTGATATCAAGAAGTGAGAAAAGTCTAAAACATGAGGATTTCATAAAGGCAAAGCTTCCATCACGTCATTCCCTTTGAGAGACAAAACAAAGATAGTCTGGGGAACGTGAATAATCCATTAATACGCCCCTGTGGAACCCCAGGATCTACAAGCCTGGATTGACAGCCAACTGTTGCGTGAAGAGTTTCGTTATGTCAGAGCAGATATCACGTATTTCCCAAGGGAACACTACAGAGTTCTTAATGTTTTTAAAGCATGGCATGTCTGTAGCCCCTTCATAGGGATGCTGAAATAAAAGAAACTGCCTGGGTGGACACCCCTTCAACCTCCCATCACACTCAATAAAACAAAGAACAGACACAGTGGGGGCGTGGTCAAAATTGCACTATTCATGTTCATACTACATCCATACCAGATTCTCACTGCAACTAACATTAATTCAATTTCTAAGCCACTTAACACTAATTAGGGTCGCCGGGAGGCTGGCACCTATCTCAGCCGACTCTGGGCGAAGATAGGGTACACCCTGAACAGCTCACCAAACCATTGCAGGGCCAAAACACCACCATTCACACTCAACAAAAACATAGATTCTTGTCACTATTTCGCTTCCCATCATTGCCTTTCCGCGGTCGCTTGTTGCTAGTCGCTTCGTGTGAGTCCTGGTCCTTATAAATACTGCGTTGCTTACTGCGTGTTTTCATTCCTTCTGCAAGTTTTCTTGTGTCCCTACCTACGTTCGGCAAGTGGATACTACGTTGTCCTCACTATGTATTTTGGGAACATCATAAGTTCAGGCACATTCTACACATCCATGGAGACCATACCACGTCCTTATCAGTTTCTAGTGCGTTCCTACTATGTTGTACAAGTTCTACCTGCGTCCAACCAATTTTTTTTAGGACGCAGTAGGAGTGCAGCGGAGTGTGATGGGGTTTAATAGTTTACGTAAGCTAATTATGAGTGTGAGTGCCGAAAATGTGATTTTCAGCTAAAAAACATTTAAATTCTGCCCGGTTCATGTAATACTATGACATGTCCATGAGGTGCAGCTATACTGCCAATTCCATCAGAAGTAGCCAAAATAGCATCAATTCCGAACCACATTCCAATGTGATCCTGTCGCATCAGCATTTTTCTTTTTTTCCCTGCTAGTGAAAACCTTGCTGGCTCAGATCGCTGTGTCATAAGCACAGTGCAACTTGGGTAATAGCTGCTGAATTGCTGTGAGTAAAAGTGGGTAATTACAGGTCTAGAGCGTGGCGTTCGCCGCGTCACTGACTGGTTGATAATAGGCCCTTGATTGAGTAATTGTGGGTTTGAGGGTAACGCTGACGGGTGGAGTCTGTAATGATAGCGCCATTGTTGGCTCATTCATGCCCCGATGCTGAGTGGTTCACGAAAACAGCACCGAAGGAGGTCAGTTAACAACCGCTCCGTACAAAATTGATATAATAACCACACTCAAAGTAATGATATTTGAGCTGGGCTCAGGCTGACTCACTAGACAAAATCTCTTACTATAAGCATCGGCAGGTCTAAAATATACCTCACAGCCACAACAATAAGACTAACTGAAACCGCATACCCATACATACCAATTATAGCTAATATATGATATCTGAGGGCGGTTTAGTCGATACGTGACCTACATTTATTGACACTGATCTTCTCGAGAAGGAGGAAGGTGGTTGTGGATATTTTCAAGTCATCATCAACCCTCAACCTTCCTCATAGTGCCTGACGGCATCCAGCAAGTTTCCAGAACCTCTGTAAAGCAAGGAGGCAACACAAGCCACTCGAAATGCATGCTGACAGGTGCTTCACTGCTCCCATAATCCCCTGCTGTCCCTGATAACCCAAGGTACATTGTTTACCGAGGAGCAAATAACCCGGAACAGTTGTGTCTCATCTGACTGTTTAACCTCTTCGCACTTCCAAACTGATACGGTTCTCTACAGTGATTGCAGCTATTCTCTAAGCCTCAGTTGTGTAACACCTCGGAGACTACCATAAGGCTGCATAGAGATTACAAGGCCTATTAGCCTCTTAGAGGCTAGAGCCAAGCTGCAACTGCGCTGCGATTGAGGCCAACGGACAAAAGGTTTCACTGGCGACACGAAACCATGATCCACCCTGTGAGGTGAGGATATAATTGTGTAAGGCAGTGGAGTGTGTCAAAGGATCAGGCCTCGGCTACTACAAAAAGAGCAACCACCCTTGGGGAAAGACAGAGTGCCGGTCTGCTTGTGTACCGAATCGAACACGCTAGTGGCAGACATTCATTACGGACAAGTCTCTCATCCCTTCCAGCTCGCTGTCACCACCTTGCCTTTGTCTTTTTCGCAGCTCTCTTGCTGACAGAGCGCTGTCTCTGTGTCTCTAATATCTTCATTATTCTGGCAACATTGCCAGCCAAGTTGCCCTGGGGATCCGCACGCTGAAGCTTTTTGCCCTGTATTTTGGTTTAATACGACAAACAGGACTGTATGCTGTAATACAAGGCCAGAGAGGCCAGAGATTTGTTGGGTGACCAGAAATTAAAATATTTTCATGACATAACAAGGTCACCCGTGGACGTAAATCAGCACCAACTCTCAATAAAGGGTACACTTAGAATAGCTCGCCAATGCATCACAGAGCAACACACACACTCAACAAATCACACTCAGGGCTTGTTGTTTTTGAAACAGCCAATTAGTCTAAAGTGTATCTCCTTGGACTCTTGGAGGAAACCGGATCATTCTGGGGAAACCCATGCAAGCACAGGTAGAACATGTAAACTCCACACCGAAAGTGCCTCACCCAGCACCGCACTCAAACCCAGGACCTTCTTGCTGTGAGGCGGACGTGCTAACCTGACCTAACTGCCATTACCAATTTTTACAAGACCTTCATGTTGAAACAAAACCAGTAAGATGCTAAAATAACATTGTCATATTATATGCACATGTAAATGTGGCCATGTACCTTTAAGGACCTTTGGTGATGTGACTGGTAATGAGCAACACCTACAAGAGCCTAACATGGCCGAAGACTACAGCAAGAATAGGTTCTGTAACTACTGATACCTGCACGTTTACCAAACAATAAAATGTCTTTGTTGATTTATACAACTAAGATTAAAATTTATTGATTTATTGTCAATGTACAAGTACCACGAAATTAAAACACAACACCTACACAATAAATTAATAGATAAATAAATAAATAAATGAGTAAATAAATAAATGGGTGGCATGGTGGTGAAGTGGTTAGAATGTCCACCTCACAACAAGAAGGTCCCGGGTTCGATTCCCGGCTCTCGCATTTCTGTGTGAAGTTTGCATGCACTCGCCGTGCGTGCGTGGGTTTCTTCCAGGTGCTCCGGTTTTCTCCCACACTCCATAAACATGCACAATAGTCTGATTGGCTGTTGCAAATCACCCCTAGGTGTGAGAGTGAGTGTGAATGGTTGTGTGTGTGTGTGTGTGTGTGTGTGTGTGTGTTGGCCGTGCGACAGCCTGGTGAGGGTTCAGGGTGTTCAGGGTGTTCCCCGCCTTCGCCCAGAGTCGGCTGACATGGGCGCCAGCCCCACAGAGACCCCAATTAGGATAAAGCGGTTCCGAAAATAAAACAATATACAACATGCACGGCATAGAGAAAAACTTGCGAAGGCATTTAATTCTAAAAAAAGTAATTAAATTCACAATGTTGACTGAATAAAAGCTGGAAGGGGAAGGAGAAGGACATGGAGGGGACATGGGGAAAGCATGCAAAACTACTTGGAGACAGTTTTGGCAAGCCGAACTTCAGACCAAACGGCAGCCTTTCACAGATTTCTGCGTTTTAACTTGTTTTTTTAATACCGTAGCCTGTCATTACCAAGTCTTTTCCAGCAAAAGACAGCATGATGGAGGATAATAAGGATGATAAGGATGTCCTGTGACATGTAAATGGTTGTCTAGTTCATATATTAGACAGACAACCAACTGTTTTTCTTGGCTTAATCACAGAGCGCTGTGTCAGTGCAGATATCACCAACTGACTCAAGAAATTCAAATCCTTCCCACCAATCACTACTACACAGTCCAAGCTAATAAAATCAGCTCATTCACACTATAATATCCCAATGAGTCTGACTGGTGAGCATTTCCTGCAGAAACATGTTCACAATAAAAACATGATAATAAAAGAATAAAAAAAAATAATCATAATAATTAAAACCACTTTTTTTTTTTTTTTGCTATACTGTATTAATACCACAAGGGAACTTATTGCCTCTGCATTTAACCCATCCAAAGTGAGCACACACACACGTAAACACTAAGCACACACATTCGGAGCAGTGTGCTGCCATACACATTTGGGCGCCCGGAGAGCAGTTAGGTGCCTTGCTCAAGGGCACTTCAGCCATGAAGGTAGAGGAAGGGAAGGTGCCGCTCACTCCCCCCGCCGCCGCCACACATTTTTCCTACTGGTTCGGGAATCAAACCAGTGACCTTTCGGTCCCAAAGCCACTTCTCTAACCATTAGTCTACGGCTGCCACAACAGCAGCCGTAGCCTAACGGCTAATCCCTGCTTTTGGAACAGCAAATAATTCTCAATGATAATTTCCAGAGTGATCTAAAGATAAACAGTACAAGTGGGACCAAACAGCCAGTTGTTAAACATATAATCATGTGTCCAGTCATTGCTACCGAAATTACAGTGTCTGCCTACATCAGAAAATAATGGTGTATTATGCAGTGAGAATAGTGAAGGTGTGTTCACCTGGGTGTGGGATAAAGGCTTGGTGTCAACTCTGAAGTCGTACAGGAAGTGTACGCCGTAAACACCATCATCTCCATCATTTATTCAATTTTGAATCAACTTTTTTAAAGAGCAGATATGATGCTTTTCTCCACTTTTTTGCCCCATAAACATTGTTAGTGATGAATAGCTGTATAAGACGGCTCCAGGTGCCAAAATCGAGGTTAGCAATTGTTTACGTTTTTCCTTAAGGGAGGCACGGTGGTGTAGTGGTTAGCATATCTGTCGCACAGCAAGAAGGTCCTGAGTTCGAGTCCTGGGCTCGGGGTGTATCTGTAGTTTGCATGTCCTCCATGTGTGGGTTTCGTCCGGGTACTCCGGTTTCCTTTTACAGTCCAAACACATGCACATTAAGCTAACTGGCTGTTCCAAATTGCCTCTAGGTGTGAGTGTGAATGGTTGTGTGTGCATGTTGCCCTACAATTATCTAGTGAGCTGTTCAGGGTGTGCTCTGAATTCGCCAAGTGCAGGCTGGAATGGCATCAGCCTCCCCGCAACCTTTATTGTAGGATAAGGTGGTTTGGCATTGGTTTGAGTAAATATAAAGACATGCATATTAGGCTAACTGGATAGTCGCGATAGGTGTGAATGTGAGTGTGATTGGTTGTTTTTGGGTTTCCCAGCAATGGTCTTTGGGCTTTCCCATGCCCCTAATAAATGAGTTTGGAAAATGAAAAGAAATGAAATGTGGAAGCAGAAAGATGGAGAGGGAGAGTTTGGTATGTACTTATGCTCCGAGAGTTTGTACCATGAAAGCTAGTCCCTTTAAAACAAATGGCGCCTCTCTGGCCTGAGCAGTTCCCCGCTGTCAACACTGAACAAGACCTCTGATCACTCCGAAGACGCCAACACCTGCCTGTTTCTGGGAGGTGACGAAACCTCGGAGGCTTTCATCTTGATAACATTTATACATGGGAATTGGAATCGCTTAGCAACAAATCACCTATGAGCTAATTGCACCCTTGTCTTCATTTATTTTGTTTACTTATTTACCACCTGTTTGTTATTTGATATGTTTCCTTGTTATAAAGCTCAAACAGTAATTAAACACTTTCCTATAGACTTTTTTTTTTTGCACACACATCATTATATTCGACTTCGTGCCATGGTATCATCCTATTAAAAGTTTCTTTTAATAAATTTGCCGACTTTAAAACATATTTACTTTTACTTTCAGGAGGAAAACAATAGCTTGCTCTCTGAGCAGCTGTTACAGCCAGCTGTTGTCCTCAATAAACGGCTGTCTCAGACGTTCAGCATTCCTACGCTCACGAAAATAACCCGGCCCACACCAAAGAGTCCAGCCACGTAATTATATGTTTGGTTTTATAAAGCGTAGTTTCCTTCGCCCATATTTTGGCCAGAAAATAAAAATAGCTTGACTGAAAATATCTGGGTGTGTATAGAAGCTATGGCTGGGAGAGTAACGAGGCTTCCGAGCTGCTCTATATGCAGGATGGCCTTTAGCAGCAGCGCAGGCTAACCATGAGGGCTTCAAGATGAAAGATAGGAGGAAGACACACATCACACAACACAAGACGCAATGTTCTTTAGCAAGAGAGCGTAAAATGAAACGGTGGAGAAGAGTGACGGGTCATCACAAGCTTGAGTTTTCCCCACAGCAGCTTCCACCAATGACAGCCATTTTGATATTCGACAAAGACAGGATAACATCAACAGCTGGATTATAGTAGGCATCCGGATACAGCAGATAAGAAGAACCAGGCTCTTGAAACATATGACAGTAGAACTGATACAGAGGCTCTGCCCACCAAATGAGGATTTTTTTTTTTTTCCGCTGGAACCATCGATTTGTTTATATGTCCTTTAATTTTTTTTGTTTTTTTTTGTGAGTCAATTTTTGGGTCTAAAATGGCAAATAAAAAAAATCAATAAAATGAATAAAAATAGTATTCATTACGTAGCAAGGCTGTGTAGTGGTTAGCACGTTCTCCCCACAGGAAGAAGGTCCCGGGTTCGATTCCCGGGCTCAGGACGATTCTGTGTGCAGTTTGCATGCTCTACTTGTGCTCGTATGGGTTTCCTCTGGGTACTCTGGTTTTCTCCAACAGTCCACAAACATGCACAGTAGGCTGACTGGTGGTTCCAAATTGCCCCAAGGTGTGAGAGTGAGTGTGAATGGTTGTATGTGTGTTTGCCCAGCAATGGTCTGGCAAGCTGTTCAGGGTGTGCCCCGCCTTCATCAACAGTCGGCTGAGATGGGAGCCAGCCTCACCGCGACCCTAATCAGGATTAAGCAGCTTAGAAATTTTTTTCTAACACGTGTCTGCACGGGAGGCATGGTGGCATAGTGGTAAGCACGCCTGCCTCATGGTATAATCTCTGTTGTGTGGTTGGACATACAGTGTAAGCACTTTAAAATATTCCCAGAAGGACAACATGAAGAGCACTTGAAAACACTGGATGGCTTGTAGGGAAAAGAACAACAGCAACAACAATAACAAACACTCCCAGAGAGCGCAAACCTCCACCAATCCCTTCCAAAAAAATAAAAAATTTATCCTAGCTCACAATGTTAAAGAATCGTTTAAAAGAATTCCAGAAATTGATCCGGATCATCTCCAGTATTTGATTTGATGGTGTCTCCCTCGTCTAAAGCCCCACCCCTGATAAAAAATAAAAAAAAATCATGAAAAATTCACACAACATTTTGCATAATCCTGCAAACCTTCACACAAACAAACTGGTGGAGGTAACAACAACATCAAAAACAACAACAACGACAACATTTACAGACATTCTTCAAGTATACTGTCATCTTTTTTTATCAGGATGTTATAGAGATGGTCATAAATCCTTAAAACTTTCTACATGGAACCTTCTTTTACAGTATAAGACTCTAGGTGCTTCTGGACTGGTGGACCCTTTACACAGTTCTTAGAACTAAAGGAGTTGAAGGAAGTGCCCCCTTTTTTTGTACCCGCACTGCAGGAACTAAGGACAATGATGACAGTTCTTAGAACCCCATTTTTTTTTTTTGTTTGTTTTTTTTACTTTTTTTGTTGTTGTTCCTACTTTAAAGTAGTTATGCTCTTGGAACAAAAGGAGTCATGAAGTGTACAGTGATTGGATGAACACAGGCCACTGCATCACCAGCAATCACCATTTGCAAAAGCCGGCACAAAAATTATTCATCCAATCAGCTATTGATGTTAATGATAGTTTCTCACTCTCTCAATCATTTACGAAAATGATTGATCCTAGTAGGGTCGCGACACTGGATGATGGCATGCACCATGAACAGCTCTCCAGACCATCACAGGGAAACACACACACACAACCATTTGCACTCACACTCACAACTAGGGGCATTTTGGAACGGCCAGTTAGCCTAATGTGCACGTCTTTGGAATGTGGGAGGAAAGCGGAGTACCTGGAGGAAACCCATGGAAAGCACAAGGAGAACATTTCGCAAACTCCACACAGAAACGCCCTCACCAAGCACGGGACCTTCTTGCTATGAGGTGGATGTGTTAACCACTATGCCACCGTGATGCCCCATAGCCAGAATTTAAAAAAAATGTATATTTTTTAAGTTGTTTGTATTTTGTAAACTTTGAGAAAAAGTTTTTTGTTAAGCTTCTGGCGAGTCTAAATCTATGCGAAAGGGTTACTTAGCATGTCCACCATTAAAGGTTTTATGTAAACCCTAACACCACATGGTTTTCCTTTCATCAAAGATCCCAATTAGAAGCACTTTAGATGGCTAACCGCTGAAAGAACCCATAGAGGAAATCGCTGGTTTTTTTTATAGAACGCTTTGTGTTTCACAACACACTGTCTTTCTCAGTGGGACGTGGGTGCTGACTGGATTATTTTGAATTTGTAGAAAGAAAGAAGTCCTACTTCTTGGTGTGCAGTTTCAGCAAGACGGACGATGGGATTTGGGGATGTGTGTGTGTTTTTTTTGTTTGTTTTTTTTTTTTTTGGGGGGGGGGGGGGGGGGGGGGTTTTTTAAAAAAAAT
>JAQMYF010000016.1:17953012-17984973 GCA_030014195.1 Neosilurus mollespiculum
AGATGGGCGCCAGCCTCCCCGCGACCCTAATTAGGAATAAGCGGTTCAGAAAATGACATGACATGACATGACATGTAGTCCGGTTGATTATACCACAACTGTAAGTCCCAGATAACTGCAGCAAGAGAGTCTATATCACCAGCAGCGAAAAGTCATCAAGCCCATATGGGTCTTCATCAGCAGGAGCGAGGGGCTTCCAAGATGATGAGAACTCCATCGCCAGCATCAGCACACCAGGACAGACCACAGGACTCACAGAGCAGAAGGATCAGGAGGATCAGATATTAGAAGGTACAGTGGATGTCACATGCCTGTAGTATACAACCCCAATTCCAAAAAATTGAGGGTGAAATATTCAAAGTCAGGGCAGCATGGTGGTGCTGTGGTTAGCCTCACAGCAAGAAGGCCCAGGGTTCGATTCCCAGGCTCAGGGTGTTTCTGTGTGGAGTTTTGCATGTTCTCCCCGTGCTTGCATGGCTTTCGTCCGGGTACTCCGGTTTCCTCCTACAGTCCAAAAACATGCACATGAATCTAATTGGCTGTTTCAAATCACCCCTAGGTGTGAGTGTGAGTGTGGATGGTTGTATGTGTGTTGGTCTGCGATGGTCTGGCGAGCTGTTCAGGGTGTACCCCGCCCTCATCCAGAGTCGGCTGAGATGGGCACCAGCCTTTCCACTACCCTAGTTAGGATTGAACAGCTTAGAAAATGAATGAATGAATAAATGATGAATGAAAGTACCCACATTTTCATGTTGAGGAACATTATTATGAAATTGTTGCATAGTTTGTAGACATTTTACATGTTACTAACTTGTTGCCTATTAATCCAATTAGTTGCAAAAAAAACTGTCTCTTTTTAGTACCACTTACTGTTCCAGCCTCCGACTTTCTCTGAGACGTGTTGCTGCCATGAAATTCAAAATGAGCTGACAGTTTTTCATTCATTCATTCGCCTAACGGCTTAATCCTCCTAGTGTCACAGGGAGGCTGGAGCCTATTCCAGCTCACCCATCCATCACAGCAGAAACACATACACACACAACCATTCACACTCACATGTAGGAGCAATCTGGAACAGCCAATCAGCCTAATGTGAATGTCTTAGGACCAGAGTACCCAGAGGAACCCCAAACAAGCACAAGGAAAGCATGTAAGCCCCACACAGAAACTCTTTCTCCGAGCCCCAGACTCAAACCCAAGACCTTCTTGCTCTCAGGTAAACGTGCTAACCAATACACCACAGTGCCCAGCAGGAACGTGCACTTGAATATGTGCCTAATTAAAAAGGTGATTGGTTAAAAAAATAAAAGGAGACAAATGTCGAATGATGGTGAGGAAGCACAAGAAGTCAAGACAAGTTGACCCGTTTTCTCATTTATCATTAGGAGCTCTCGGAGGACGCTCACCATGGAGACGAGACACTTAAGCGCCTGTGTCGCACCACTGGAAGCCCCTTAAATCCCCAACTGTTGTTTATGGTCACTAAGGCGGCCTCAGTGTTCATATTTCATGGCTGAGTTTTATGGTTGCCGTGGAGAACGAGGGCCCCCAGCTCACCCTTTGGCGACAGTTAATCCATGAAAATACAGGTGTAACTTGGTACCATGGTGCTGGCATGCTAAGATTAGCATGGCAGAGTCAGTATCCTGGATGCTGATAATTAAACATGAGACCTTTTCATTTTCTCATTTATAGCTGCAATGATGAGGTCCATATCTGACCCCAGAGATCTTGTACAATGTTACAGTCATAGCTTACCTTCGGTAATGAGATATTAGACAGTCTTGCTGTTAACCAATGGCAGCTAGTGGGGTTACTCTAATAAAGATTCTGGGACAGTTTGAAATGGATTTGTAGAATAAAAAAACAAAATGTTTCATAAAGTTTCAGCAGTAAACCAGGCACCATATTGACAATAAGGCTGGACAAATTTAAAACAGCATGGAATTGGCCTCAGTGAAAATCGTGACTGAACGAAGCCTGGTGTCTGCACCATAACGGCAGATTTTTTTACTTCAGCCCAAAATTTAATTTTGGTGGATTTATTGAACAATCCTGACCACAGATTTTCACCAAACATGGTGGGGACCCCACCCTACCTAAGTCCCAGGGATGACTACATTTTGTAACATCTAAGTCAGAGGTCAAGGTCAGGGCAAGGTCACAAAGTTTTAGAGGTGAAGCACTTATAACTTTGCAACGAGTACAAATAGACATACATTTACTATGGAACACTAATAGGAAACCAAATATCTGTGGCACTGTGCAAGAACCAGATAACCCACTTGACAAAACTGAGTCCAGTGCACTGTTGTAGACATCATAGTACAATCTATAAAATTGTTAGAACAGTGTTAGTTCATTTAAAGGTCTGTGTGAGTACATCCCTGTTGAATACGGGACTGGTCAGTCTGGCAATGTGTCGAGTAGTGATAAGGCAAGTGTCTCAGAGGGTTCCGAATCAGAACTTGACCAAACATCATCTCATAGTGAGGAAAATGAAGGCAAAATGCTCACTGTGGTGTATTAAATTGATATCTGTATGCAGTTCAAACAAGAGTTTTTTGCATAAAGAATCATTTTCACATCTGAACTACTTGTTTGAAAATTGTAATGTTGGTTATCTGGTTCATGCACCGAAATCATTTCTCTGTTTCTGAGGTTGTTAGAGACTTGCAATGAAAGTCCCAGATTGGGGCAAATTTTATTTTACATAAATTTTGCACAGTGTTCATCTCATAGAAAGATGCCATTTCCTATTTTTTTTTTTTTGCCATTTTTTTTTATTATTTATTTTTTTTTTTTTAGTTATGTTGATTTTTTTTTTAATAAAATTTAATTTTAGAAAAACTAAAATTCTTGTTTTTTCTCAAAATGTACATTTTGTGGGTTGTCTGGTTCTTACATGGTGCCACAAAACCTTCAAATGAGAGATTTCTTTTTTCTGCTAATGTGTAAGATGGGCACATGGGTAATAAAAACCAGTACCCACAGATTAAGTGCCTCAACAAATGAATGAATGAATAAATGATAAACTCACTCTCATTTGCTGAACAGCTTCATCCTAGGGTCACAGGTAGGTTTGAACCTATTTCAGCCAACTCTGGGAGAAGGTGGGGAACACCATGTCCATCACAGGGCCAAAAAACACACAACTATTTATACTCACATACACACCTAGCAGCAATTTGGAACAGGTAGTTAGCCTAATAGGCACGTCTTTGGACTGTTGGAGAAAATTGGAGTTTCCCAGAGGAAAACCCATGCGGGAACATGGAGAACATGAAAATTCCACGTAGAAACGCCCTTGCTGAGCCGGGGACTTGATCCCAGGACATTCTTGCTGTAAGGCGGTTGCGCTACGCCACCATGCCGCCATAAATGATATAACTGATATCCTGTAGAGTGCGTGATGTTAAACTGGAGTCAAATTCCTTGACTTCTGATTTGATTCTGATATGATTTAAATATGATCTGAAAAATAATAAAGCGCATAAAGTTCTGTATGAGTGCTGTAAGTTCATTCATTCATAAGCCGCTTAATCCTAATTAGGGTCGCGGGGGGCTACACCCTGAACAGCTCGCCAGACCACTGCAGGGCCAACACACATGCAACCATTCACACTCACACCTGGGGGTGATCTGGAACAGCCAATTAGCCTACTGTGCATGTTTTTGGACTGTAGGAGGGAACCCGAGTACCCGGAGGAAACCCGTGCAAGCACAGGGAGAACATGCAAACTCCACACAGAAGCCCGGGAATCGAACCCATGCCTTCTTGCTGTGAAGTG
Organism: Neosilurus mollespiculum; assembly: GCA_030014195.1. Lineage (NCBI taxonomy): Eukaryota > Metazoa > Chordata > Actinopteri > Siluriformes > Plotosidae > Neosilurus > Neosilurus mollespiculum. The sequence goes on from JAQMYF010000016.1 coordinate 17,956,804, forward strand.
GACCGGCTAACCACTGTGCCACCGTGCCGCCCACTGTGAGTAAGCTGTCACTCACAACCCAGAGCTATAACTACAGACTTTATTGAGGATGCAAAGTGGGGTCAAAGAAGCTTTTTTTTTTTGTTATAAGCAAAATAAAAATCACTATGATAGATGAAGGAAATCTCTCCCTGCCAGCTTTTGCATTTGCTTCTTACAAAAGCAACGGGAGCTGTGGCTTCCTGCCGCTTGGCCTGGTTCCCGTCTGAGAGCCAAACCCACTGTAAATCATGTGTGAGGAGAGTAGGTCATGTTTTCCATCGGTGCCGGCATGAACTGCGGTCAGATGCAACAATAAAAGCAGTCGTAATTGGGGAGGGAAAGAAGCATGCAAAAGAGGCGAGGGGGAATACATCTGCTAACGCTTACTGAGACGTCTCGCTGCCACGTCAGTGCCGGAGCTCAAGAAAACTCCAGATAATCAAACACATTACAAATCACATTTTTTTAAAAAATGTAGCGTAGGCTGTTGCAGGTCCCTTAAATAAAACCCCAGTTATAAAACAAGTTGATAAAACCTCATAAATCAAAATGTACCGCCGAAAATCTTTGATTGATTCGCTGCTTTGTAGAAAGATCCAGATCTCACAGAGGTGCATTCAGTTCAAATAGTTTCCCAATAAATCCACATCGACGTGGAAATATTTCCTCACGGACATTTTTTATGGTTCTCACCTGCTTTACACCTGCGCTGGAAACGTTCAAGACGTTTATTTTAATTCAATAATGAAACAGATCAGCTCACTGCACCAGGTCCGTTATATAATTAAAATCTACTGACTTAACAAATAGGGTGGCGCAGTCGCACGTCCACCTCATAGCAAGAAGGTCCTGAGTTCGAGTCCTCGGCTGGAGCCTATCTCAGCCAACTCTGGGCAAAGGCAGGGTACATCCTGAACGGCTCGCCAGACCATCACAGGATCAACATGCACACACAACCATTCACTCTTCCACCTTCGAGCAATTTGCCTAAAGTGCATGTCCTTGTACTGTTGGAGAAAACCGGAGTACCCGGAGTAAACCCAAGCAAGCACATACAAACTCCATACAGAAACTGCGCAGGACTCAAACCCAGGCCCTTCCTGCGGAAAGGCTGGCGTGCTACCCACTATGCCGCCCCATGAACAATCATCCATCTATAAATGATATCACAATACAACAGTCATGGACAGTCATCCTTCGTCCATCCACACATCCACCTCGAGCTCCTCTTATCCATCTGTAAACTCATCCTTCCACTCAGACTCAAGGAGATAACGGATCAGTCTTCAGAGCTCTCACAGATACAGTTAAGAGCATTCCATAGTGAGATGGTGTGATGTTTAGGACTGTACCAGATTACCATCATGAGTAAACCTTCACTGTTTCTCTCCAAGAGACACTTTTGTCCTCATGCTGTCAATGCCTCGTCTCAGACTGATGTGGATCGATGGTTTCATGTCCCGCTAGTCCAATATTCGCTGTACCTCAACTCTCAGATGATCAGCGCCAATCAGATGGACGGGGCCTCCTGCCTTGCCTTCTCCGAGTTGTACGTAAACAGAAACATTAGCTACAACTTTTGTCTGTGTGCTAACATTAGCTATGTACTATGCATTAGCTTGCTAGCTAGTCACATTAAATACACATCCCATGCTCAGGCGTTTCTGTGTGGAGTTTGCATGATCTCCCAGTGCTTGCGTGGGTTTCCGCCAGGTACTCCAGTTTCCTCCCACAGTCCAAAAACATGCACAGTAGGCTATTGGCCGTTCCAAATCAAACCTAGGTGGTAGTGCGAATGGTTATATGTGTGCTGACCCTGCAATAATTTGGGCGAGCTGTTCAGGGTGTACCCCACCCTCGCCCAGAGTCGGCTGAGATGGACATCAGCCTCCCTGCGACCCTAATTAGGATTAAGCGGCTTCGAAAATGAATCATTGATTATATTTTTTAGCACAAGCACCTCACTGTAAGGACCTGGGTTCGAGTCGCGAGGATGTTTGTGTGTGATGTTTGCATGTTCTCCCCATGCTTACGTGGGTTTCCTCCAGGTACAGGAAAAAGACATGCACGTTAGGCTAATTGGTTGTGCTAATGTGATTGTGCCTAGATGTTAGTGTGAATGGTTGTGTGCGTTTTGTCCTGGTGAGCTGTTCAGGGTCCTCTGGGTGCCCGGAGTCATCGGACATAGGCTCCAGCCTCCCCACACCCTAGTAGGATAAAGCAGTTCCGTGAATGAATATGAATGAACTAATCCATATGAATGAATGATTAATGGTGTGGGATTTTCTATGACCTGTTATTGCATGACTGTTGTTGCATTAAACAGTATGTGCAGTAATACACTCGGAACCATCTCTTTACCTTATTGATAACGGTATTGCACAATTATTATTAGAGTTAAAAATAATGTCTGCAAATCTTATACGAATCCCTAATGGCTGTTAAACTGCAAGTCTTCTCAAGGCCATGCTCCCAAAACTCCATGTAATGATTCGACTTCATTTAGCGCTTGGTGGTGATGCTCTGCGGGGCTTTATCTTTTTTTGGAGGTATAGCACCACCTGGTGGAGCTCTGGAGAGTACACGTACTCAAAAAACACCTGACATCAATACAGTTGTCCGATAACTGCACATGTATTCAATAAAAAGTCAAGGAGACAATCTTTTACTAAGATCTAGATCTCTATGGGGTTTATGTCACGATCACAACCAGTTCGCTGTACATTATTCCACTCACTACTTCATTAGGGTCACAAAGAGGCTGGAGGCTCATTGCACACTGATGTGCTAGCCACTACGCTACTGGGCCACCCAGGGTCAGGACTAATACAAGGGGGGAAAAAACCACACAAATACCCGATTTGTAATTCATTCAAAAAACATCGGGTGTGCTTGTTACTTTTTACGGTTTTTCTGACGTCATCGTGGAACCCAGTCCGGGCTTCGAACCCTCTTTGAGTGATGTGGCACCATGTATCTTGATCTCTATCGACACTACAGAGCAAAAGTTGTGCAAGTACAGGTTTCTTTGACCGATCTGGGTTTTTCTGTCAATTCTTCCCCCAAGGAATCATTTTTAAAGAATTCCTTTTCTGATGTAACATCCAAGAAATTTGACTTGGTGGTGTTCAACCTTTGCCCGGTTCAAGCGCAGAAGTACTTCTTCATTGGTGACTTCTTCATTTGTCTCTCAGCCATATGAGTCAAGCAGTACTTCCTCTCTGATTAAAAGTGAAACTCGGCCCACTGCACATTTCAGGCACTGAGAGAGAATGGGGTGCAGAGACAGGAGTACGGATGAGTTTTGATCAGCATGCAATATAAAATTTAAAAAAAAGTACCAAATCATCGACTCTTCAAGTGTTTAGGATTATTTATTTATTCGTTAAATTTAATTTAGTCGTATCCAATTCCCACCCATCAAGTACTGCCTATCATACGACCACCACCAATCGATGAGGGGTGTAAACATGCACATGCCTGCTCCATGACACACACTGCTGCCAGCCCTCATCTTTACGAACTGCTGTGCATGCGTATTTGGGGACTAACACACTCAGAGGGAAAGTGTTTCCGCCCCCTTGTATGAATGAGCTCACGGACACCCGTGATCAGCTGTGAGTATGCCATCCCTCGCTCTCGTGAGAGCTCGGCCAATTAGCTCCCGTGGGCTCTCGGTTGCAGGTGATGACTGCGGCATCGAGCTGGATTCGAACCTGCGATCTCCAGGTTGATAGTCGCGCATCTTGTCCACGCGCCAACTTCAGTGTTCTGAACGATTTTAACCAGTAGGTGCCGTTCTGAGCCATGTTCTATCCAAACGCAGATTTTTAACGGTCGTGACTTGTCTGAATCGACTCTGAAAGAATCGACTCTTATTGCTGAGATGAATCAAATGATCCGATTGACTAAAGCTAAGAAAAAGGTGTTTGGGCCACTAAAATCAGCTCTCTTTCAGTCTAAATCAGCAGACACACACTCACACACACACAATTTCTTTTGTAGAAAGAAAATAGACAATACACATTTTATTCACACTTTACAAAAAGCTACTGAAATCTACAATACCTTCAGCAAGTCAAGGTCATTAACAAGGAGAAAAGTTCATTTACAAGACATAAAAACAATGTGATGCAGAAAAGTTCTTCCGAAGTGGACTGGTTCATACTTACTGCTAAAAACAATTTACAATTCCATGGTGGAAACAGACCGGGTCGAGCTAAAAGGTGATTGGAATTAACCAGCTCGTCTTACGTCAAGTGCTAACTGATGCGCTGCGTTTCGTATACATTTCTAAAAGCGTAAGAAAACATGATAAACAAACGAATCACTCAAGATTTACAGATTGGAGTTTGGTCCTAAAGCTTCGGACAGAACTGACAGAGATGCTGGAAAAAAGAGAGAGCGAGAGAAAGAGAGGGGGGAAAAAAACGAGAACTCGATCGATAACGAACCCCTTGTCCCTGTCCACTTCAACAAAAGGAAGTCAAAGAGGGGAACCTAAGCTAAATGGCTTCATAGAAGAAGAAAAACGCACCACGTGGCACTATACAGGGAAAAAAAATACGATTTTTTTTTTTTCTTTTTCTTTTTAAAGTATGGCCATATTAGAGCTATTACAGCTAGACACCAAACCGAATCCGAAAGAGATTAAAAAGTCCGCTTGGATTATACGGAAAAAAGACGGCGAAACCTACAGAACATGCACGGAATAAAACAACAACCATCGAGTGGCGTTTCAAAATTAGGAACGATATCCAGAGCCCTACCACAGATGCTTTAGCTATAAAAATATTATTTTTTTGTAATATTACAGACCTGATTCCTTTGCGTAGTACAGTAGTTCAGGGGGGGAAAAAAAAAGACTTTTAAGGGAAAATGTTTTATAAAACATTACATAAAACATGTCCAAGGTGTTTTAAAGGATGAGAGGTTGTCTGGGTGTTCACTGGTAGTGCAAGAGGAGACCTCTACGATGCAGCAATGACTCGGGATTTGACGTAGTTGTAGCTGCAATTATATTTCGAACGAAAGCGGACAAACAAACAAATAAACAAAACAAACAAAAACGTTACGTCACGAGTGCAAGACTGTGGCAGTGTCACCTAAAAACAACCTCTTCAACCTTTTTTTTTGTTGAACACAAGCTGGTAAATTGGATTCCTGTGTTTAAAAACGCAGTCACACATTACACACAATACAGTTTAAAAAAAAAAAATCCAAATCATAACTTATCAATAACAAAAAATAAAAATAAAAATTGTGTGGCTCATATACAATCAAGTACAGATTAAAGAGTAAATATGTATATATTTAGAAAATACTTGGGGGCGGATATTAAAAAAATAATAATTAAAAACCCATGAGGGTGAAGACTAAACAACTAGGCGTAAAAACTACTGGCCGTAAGAGACAGTGCTACACATTTTGAGAAGTTACGAGCGGTTTGTGGGCAGGGAAAAAAGAAAAAGAAAAAAAATTCGGAATGTTCTCCAATTTTCCACAAAACACAGTGAATGGATGCTGGTTGAATACAGACCCGCTGAAAAGTCTTCTCCCGGCACCTACGTGCTGCTTTACCTGTACTCCGGCGTGTGGGAGAATCCACAGTGACCTCTCACCCAAACTTTTCCAGAAGCTAAACACTTCCAGGTGCATAGCTCAGTCAGAAAAAAAAAAAGCATAAAATAAACGAACGGGCAACCTGTGATCAAGCCAATCGAATCGTACAGAATTTATTCAAGCCAATCGATCCCTACGTTAGCGATCCTTTCGGAATAAGTGCACTGGAGGAGTTATTTCTATTTACGCTCGTAGAAAAACATCTGCCGCGCTTTTAGCTTTAAAAGGATTATGTTGAGAATATTGCACCGTTTATGGGAGTGAACACACGACAGCTCGAGCCACTCCCAGTGTCCCACAGGACAAAAAAAAAGAAAAGGAAAACAAAACAGGAACTGGCACCTATGGAACACCACGTACGCTTTCCAAAAGCTTCTCTAAAAAGACAAGTAGAAGAACGAAAGCTAAAATCTGAGCACATACGTGTGTATATACAAAAAGAAGCAGAACCGGATGTTAGCTATTGCTTGTCAGATTTTTTTTTTTTTTCCGGGCTTAGAAAGGAACGAGGAGGTTTTAATGCACTTGGGTGAGGATTCAGGAATCATTGCTGGCTTTAGATTATTAAACATCCGACTGCCGTTGGCATTATGACCTCCGTTTCCTTCAGCCCAGACTTCCTGTGAGTGCCTGACACGTGCTGATCACAAACCTGATGTGACATGACGTGACGCGACATGTGAGAGCTAATCTACACGTACAGCCTCCTGATACGAGACCTCGTGCTTACAAACTACATACGCCTTCTGTTTTTGTAGAACGATAAGGAATACCGAAGCATTGTGGGAAATAAAGTAGTGATCGAACAGAAATCCATGCATACGACTATAAAATGAATATAAAACAAAGCTTAACAAGAGACCGAGAGGAAACCGAGCCTCTTTTTAGCGTTGACAAGCAAATTTGGCTCCGTTGAGTAAACAAGGAAGAAAATGACAATAATAATAATAATAATAAAAATAAAAGACATTCATGAAAAAGAAGAAGCACAAAGAAAATGGCGTAGTTTAGAGGTTCGGTCGTTTTCAGTAAGTTGCCAGAAGAAAGTGTGAGAGGTGGAAGAGTGCAGCGTTGTCGTACTGCACCCCACCCCACCCCTCACACTGTACCCCAGGGCGGGGTCTGACTACCTGCGTGCAGGCAGGTGTACCCCGTTGATGGGGGGATGCTGGGGCAGGAGCAGCTCCAGCTGTGCAAACAGGGAGAAGTGATCCGACGGGATGTGGGGGTGCGGACAGCCGCTGATGTTGTTCTCTAGGAGCCAGTCAGGGTCCAGGGGTCCAAGGACACCCAAAACGTTCAGCTGAGGCTCAGAGCAGAAGATATAATCGATCACACCCTACAGAAAGAAGAGCGGGAGGGGAAGGAGGGATGATGAGAGGAAGGGATGACGATAAGTTCAATATAGCCCTCCTCAGAGTGGAACATTACTCCAATTCTTACAATGCAAACAATAAATCGGTTCACAAACAAACAGCAAGCTGAATTTAATCAATTTCTTGCAACAAGTATAAACATGTGCACACATTAGGGCATCGTTATGATATAATGACAGGGTGGTGCTGCTGAACCACATATTTATTATAATAAATTCTGACCCTGCCTTTTTATCGTCTATTAATAATAATAACTTAAAAAATATATATATATATATATAGCAGGCCATGCAAGCCAGGATGTCACTGACCTTGAAGTCGAAGGTGTAGTTGGTGTAAGGCATAAGCCCGTTCTCGTAGGCACTCTTGAGCTTGAAGCCGTGCGTGATCCTGCCGTTAGATGAGCTGTTCTTGCCGTTGCAGTTGAAGTTGGTCAGACTGTCGCTGTAGCGCAGCTCTTTAAAGTCTTTGTGCGTGCAATCCACCCCACCTGTACTCAGGAATTCCACCACACCTAGAAAATACACCACAATACATTCAGCACCACATTCCGAAATCGAAACCACCCATGGAGACAAATCAGACACAGCGGATATTAAAAAAACAATAATAAAAGAAGAGTTCGGCCATTCAGGACAAACCGGAGTCAGGCAGCGAGTTGAGATCGGCACACAGCACCAGAGGGATGGCGTTGGTTTCTCCGGATATGGACGAGAGCTTGAGGCTGCGTGTTGCTTTGTCCACGATGTTCTTCACCTCAGACAGGAACATCATGGTCTGGACCAGCTTTACGTCCGAGTACTCCGGGTCCCAGTGCATGTGGGCGTTCGCCACCAGGAGGAGCTGTTTCTCTAGGCTGAGGAGGGTTTTACCCGCTACACACGTCACAGAAAGATATCGAAGAAAGTTAAACTGAATTAAATCGGAATTAACTTAAATGAGTCATCTTCCAGACACTCACATGTCATTTCCATCATTTCCCTGCGCACTTCCAGCAGCACCGCCACTCCGATGTTGTCCTTGGTCATTACACGGTTCAACATGGCCTCCGAGCCCTCCGAGTTAGCCATGGCCAACTGGTTAAACTCCACTGTGTGCTTCTGCACCACACTGAACCTGAACACACACACACACACACACACCCTATTCAATTCGATTCAACACCCATTTAATTCGATTCGGCCTCCATTTAATTCAACACCTATACAATTCAATTCAACACCCATTCGATTCAACACCCATAAAATTCGATTCAGCACCCACTCGATTCAATTCGATTCAGCACCCACATGATTCGATTCAGCACCCAAACGATTCGATTCAGCACCCAACTCAATTGCAAATTAGAGGGAGAATCCATAATATTTTTTATCACCACTGCGTGATTCCATAATTAACCCTATTTGAAGAAGTGGAAAAAAGTGCATACATTTAATTATTTAAAACTATTTCACTGAATCTGTTTTCATTTTTTCCAGAAGCCAGAATGTTCAGCTACTAACAGATGTGATTTATTTATTCCCTTGGTGCAAAGAATAAAAGCAGGGTGAACATCATCTCAATGGTAATTCCATCATTTTTTGTGCAGCTGATCCATGTGTTAGGAATCAGCTGGAGAAACTGACTCTGGCAGAACCCTGAACTTATAAAAACGTGATGGTGTAATAAAAGTGGAACTCACTTTTCGGTCTTGTAGAATATTGCACATCCGTCCACATGTTTCCTGTCTGACTCGGACATGGTTCTGGCTCGGGACTTTGGACTGAAGAATCCATCGTATCCCTGCGATTTCAGCTCCACCAAGAAGTAGTTGAAATACTGTTCCGTCTCCACTTCCTGAACAACATACAGTGCAGGATTTAAAAAAAAAAAAAGGATCATCTCCATGCAAAATATTCACTTTAACATTAACATTATACACCCCATCCTTACACTGTACATTAGATCGCCATCTAGCACAAGGATTTTTTAAAAAGATTATTACATCACAGTGCCACTAAATGCTCCATTCTGATTCGTCAGACACTGTTGACTAATTTTCTTTAGTATATTCTATACCCAAACAGCAAGATATGACTGATTTGCCATCTCAGGATATTATACACTCAAGAGATTTTCTCATTTGTGATTGATAGAAAGAATTATTGCATTGTTGCCATGGGATAACTGAATTATTGCATTGTTAGCAAGGGATAACTGAATTATTGAATTGTTGGCAAAGGATAATGGAATTATTGCATCGTTGCCATATGATAAGTTGAATAATTGTTGCACAACTGGCACGTGCAATATAAAACTACTGTGAATTACTTTGAAAATACTTTTAAATTTTATAGATTAGAATATTATAGAATTTAGGAGGGTGTTTTCAGCCTCTGCCTTAGGCCTTGAGAGATAACAACCCCTCAATGGAATATACTCCACCTTATTTAATAATTGCTTATTATCCACTTCTCAACCTCAGGATAATGTTTCATAAAAACAGTGGAGAAAAAACAAACTCATTGTTTGCGATGGTCACTGATTATGAAATCATAAATCTGAATTTGGAAATGCTGTTCCAAAAAATACAAATAAAGCTAAAGCTTTAAAAGTTAAAAAAAAAAAAAAAAAAGCCATTATTTAACTGTGAATTCCAAAAGACATCGCAATGGAGCACACACTTCCATGCTTTAGAAAATTTTAGTTTGCTTTGTGTAGTATATACTAACTATACTGACGTTCTGTTTCAGGGACTATTCAGAGACATCCACCTTGACTCCAGCAAATCATTTTTGTCTATAACACAGCATGGTTAGATGCTTGTATCTGATTGGTCCAAAGGCATGCAATAAGTTTATACAACACTACAGGTAGTTCCAGGTAAAAAACCAATGATGCAAGTGCTAATACACTCGAGTGACTGTGTTGTTGGGCTGAATATCAGTATTCTGTCACAATAATTACAGAAACTCCACGCCGCTTATATTTTAATTTCTTTATTATTATTATTCTGTAATCAGATGGTACCTGTAGGCTGATTATGTCAGCATTGCAGCTGAGGATTTCCTGCATGATGGACTTCTTCCTGTACTCCCAATTAAGAGCCCAGGGCGGGCAGTAGCCGTACAGCTGGCGTGTGGCGTACTTATCGCACAGTACATTGTAGCACATTACTGAGAACACGGCTGTGTGTGGAAAAAGGCAGAGCCGTGTAAACAACAAGCCTCTTTTTTACCTTCTGCCAACCACCTGTTCAGTTAATACTTAACCACTGACACTGAACATGCAAATCAACAAACAGGGTAAACAAACCACGCCGTTGTGGTTGCGAGTTGGATGAGAAACGAGTACCTGCAGGCCTGGCTCTCTCCGGCTCCTGCAATAAAATCCACGACCTGGACGGTGGTTGCTCAGTTGGGACTGAAAAGAAAAAAAAAAATGCATATATGAATAACCAGGAAGACCGACCCTTTTTTTTGTTCCCGCAGGGTCATTTAATTGCATAATTATCATAATAATATTGGGTTACTCTTCAAATTTATTTCAGATTAAAATTCCAAGTTTTTAATTGACCTTCTTCAAAATTGTTGACATCCCACAATGCCACACTACATCTTCAGTAAGATTTATCCCTCAGTGCGTTTCCAACTACAAACAACAGTGATACAATAACAGCTTACTCAGTCCAGCTCCCTCATCTCCCTATACAAAGCTTCAACGTTTACTTGAACCCCCGATCATCTCATACGCTAACCACAAGGACAATCAGAGAGTACAAACGTCCACCAAAGACTCAGCAAAAAGTCAACACGTGTATAATATGCTAACTTTCATCTGCAACCACTTTACATGTCTCAATATATCTTCAAAACCTATTCAGATTACATCAGTGGGTACATTCTCAGGTACTACAAGTAGTAATCATCCAGTAGAATCATCATATTTCTACACTAGCTATGTTTTGTCACCATTAAACTATACTGCCATCTAGAGGATTTTAGGATGTATGGTATCGTTGAACGCAGAATTCAAACACTGTGTCCCACAACTTTACCCAGAGTGAAAGCGCCACGTAAATTGGATCTGCTTCAAATTTTTATAGGTTCTTCCTCTGCCCAAGCGACACACTCCCACCAAGTTTCATGGAAATCTGTTGAGTAGGTTTTGCACAAACCTGCTTCAAGCAGACATGCAAACCACACCAAGAACACAACCTCAGCCTTGGTAGAGGAACCAACCATTTGAGTTAAGTCTCAAGCAGCATTCAAAAAACTGCATTGAGTTCTGGTCCATCGTTTGCACCAACATCTCCGTTACCTCTACCCTGAATTTCTCATCGATATGGCGATTCAGCAGGGCAACACTAACTTCTAATAGGATTAACAAAAAAGCAGCACCAGCCAAGAAAAGCTGGAATTCTCCTTTACATAATTCTTCTTCACAAATCACTGGAGAACTAAGGGAACTTAAAAAAAAAAACACAATGGATTTCACTCATCAACACAAATCCAGCTTCTCTAACTTCATATTGAATTGCTTGAGTGATTCCATGGAGAAAAACAGCTCAAGGCTAACGTTGCAGTGACAGCCATTCCGAGCAAACCTACTGCGTTTAATAGCACCGGCGAGATTGTCCAAAAGGTAGTTCAGCAGTCGGCGGGTGCCATCTGGTTCCTGGTAGAGGCTCATGAGGTCCTGTGCAAGTGGATTTCCTGTGGAAAAGGGGGGACAGGAAGCAGAAAGTATTGCTCAACATCATCATCATCATCACCACCATCAACCCTGTCTGTACCACAGTGGAGGCTTCAGGATGTAAAACAACCACAACTCACCTTTTAACCCCAGTGTTTGTAACTGAAACAGTTTCCCCAATTCGAAAGGTAGAACCCGCAACTGGTTGTTATTTAAAAGCAGTTCCCTATTGAGGACAACGAAAAATAGACACTAAGCCTTTTAACTAGCTCGCTACACATAATATATACACGAGAGGAATAACGTCAGCACTGAATCATAAGACTGCCACCACTCACCTGAGAGACACCATGTTGCCGAGCTCAGCTGGCAGGCTCCTGATCTTATTGGACGACAGGTCCAGGTACACAAGGTTGTGTAGCTTGGCAATGTCGGGGGGGATACGTGACAGCGAGTTGTCACTGAGGTGCAAAGCGGTGAGGTGAGTGAGTGACCACAGGGCCGAGCTTAAACTCCGCACTTTACCTGAGACACAAGGTGAAAGCAGGGGGTTTCGGGGAAGACGACAACCATTTAACCACCAACTAAACATACAAAGGGCATTTCTAAAGCTTGTTTCGAACTAGTCATGGCTAGCGACTACATCAGTCACTAACACCTCAAACATAAGGAACAGGATGTTAGTATTTAATGCATGGCAGTGAGGCATGTGGTGTAGCAGTAGGAATTTTAGTGCGTATAGCAGTATATATACACACAGCAGCTGAATAAAACACGTAGCCATAGATGTTTAGTGTAAAACTTTGACTAACATGATGACCACCACAGATCAATTCTATAATAACATCAGAGGCGAGCGATACCATTTAATTTACATTAAAAAACAAATCGTCATACATAAGATACTGTCTGAATGATCTTAAGAGATTTCTGTGCAAAAATAACTGTATTTAAGCCTACTTTCCATTTTTAAAAAGCATTGGTGTCCGATGATAGTGGCAAGACTGGAAAACGTCACCGTGATATTGATACGATACCATGTCAGTCTATAGGGCAGATTAATACTCACCACTTATCTCAAGCTCAGCCCAGTGAGATTTCTTCCCACTTGCTGCCTCTTCGCTGGTCATTATCGTGTACATCCGCCGGGGATCCGGCGGCTCATATTTCTCCTTGGGCATCCCTGGACCACTACAGAAAGTGTAAATGTGGTTAATAGTTTGGAATATTAAAAAAATAAATAAATAAAGTGATCTCTAAAAGCCCTGTGTAGGATTTCTAAACTAATGCCTGGATCTGACAAGAATTCAGTGCAATTATGACCCGAACATCAGGAACAATGGATGGTCATGTGTCATAATCGAAGAACAGCGATGCGGCATCTGAGATGTCAATCGTTAATTTCTCGACAGGACTCTTCTTGGTGTTCATTCTGTAGCCGCGATGTACAATTTAATGACCCTCGTTCCCGACGACAGGCAAGGAAGTGAACGATGATTGGTCGGGCTCAATCTTGCCAGTCTTCCAACCAAGATGCGCCGAAGGTTTGGAATGATTTCGACAGGGTGACCATGGTGGAAGCCAAAATTTGAGTTCTCAACTCTGATTGGTCAGAATGTGAAGTAAATACAAACAGGTGTGGTATAATAGTAATCGAACGCCTTGCAACATGCTGTTATAGGAAAATAATCAACTTTGCAGTGCTAACATTAACGCAGCTTTGTGTCGGACATCACACCCTCATGCCCTTGATTACTTTCCTAGAACAGAACAACCCCAAGATTTTAATCCTCAATTCAGTGATGTTTTACTCTTGATCAGTTTGTTCAGTGCTAAATTTTAAATAAATACTACATTTTAGTGTCCCATAGTTTATAATGAGACTGAGAAATATCACATTTTTGTACTTGAACATCACTGGATGGACAATATAATAATTAATTTTAAAAGAAAAGTAATTTAAAGATTAATAAAGCTTATTTTTTTCATATTTTTGGTAGCTTTATTGAGTTTTACCTGGATATCACTAGAGTTAGAGAGAATTACAACTACTTTATACCAGGATAATTCAACATTTAAGTTGAATATCATATTATAGACACATAATTTATCATAACGGGTATTTTCTTATATAAATACACGTGTTTACCAGCTTTTAAATCAACAGAGAAATCATAATAAACAAAATCTCTGGAGAACAATACCGACTGATAACATACAGGTGTTTTCCTCAGGAAGCTAGTTATTATTTATATAGCTAAACTTCTTTCATTTACCGTCCATAACTTGTACAAATAAAAAATAAATTCGTAAAAAAAAAATAAGAAAGTGACCCGTTAACCTTAAAAAAATTAAACTTAAAGCGATTTTCCCCTCTTACCTCAATTAATGTTACGTAATTTAGCTAATCTTTAACATGCTAGCGCTGCGTCTTAGGAAGCTGCTAATGCTTCGTGCTAATGCTAATGCTACAAAAACAATACGGAGAAAATGGTCGACACGCAGAAACGGCTTCATTTCCGCTTAATGTTGCTAATTATGCGCAAAATAAACAACAAAACCATAAAGAGTTTTTTCCTGTAATTTCAATTTCTAGACCAAATATTGTGAACAAGGTCTTGCTAGTAGTTAGCTACGATTTAATGACATCGACGCGTAGATCAGCCAGCTAGCATAGCTAGCTAGCATAGCTAGCGATTTCTGGAAGCAGCTAACAAATTGTAAACAAATCGCACTTGAATAATTTGCGACATTATTGTTTGCATAAAAGATGTAATTTATTTTGGTGCGGATGTAAAAAATGTTTTTAAACGACTTTTTTTTTGGGTCATGGACACAAAGAGCTAGCTAGGTAGATAAATAAAGAGTAAGCAGCTCACGTTTAGCCAGTGTTATTAAATGATAAATGTTTACAGTGTTTGGTATTTACCTTTAAAAGCATACCAAGCCCCTGCAGAAAGTGAGCTCGGTGTCCAGGTTTGGGTTCGGGGTGAACTCGTTTTATCCGCTACTTGATTAAGGATACAGTAAGCAGAGCAGCATGGTGGCGTGTGGGTGCTGTTATTTCTGCCTACATGGCACTAAAGAAAAGGAAAGGAAGCTCACTTTAATTGAGCCCAATTCACCCAGGTGCATCACCACCATCATCATCATCACCATCACCATCATCATCATCACCATCACCCCCCCCTCTGGAGCTGCTGCACTTTCAGAACTGTATGCACTGATTATTTGTCAGTGCATAAATAATTTCTGTTCATTCACATAAACTAAAAATGACAAATCTGGCTGCAACAGGGGTGCCAATACTTTTGGACCTCCATATATCAAATCCCACCTGACAGCACAAAGCTTGAACTTTGTATCTTGCATAAGTTCATCTTCATTCTCAGGTTCATTCATACAGGTCAGGGTTGCAGCAGGCGGAGAGCCTATTCGAACTTTATCCCAAAACCCTAGGACGGTGTAATGTTTGAAGGGGTTGTATTTTATTAATTAATAATTCTGTATATTATGGTCAGAGAGCGCAAACCCGCACCAGGGCTGCTAATTGCCCCTGCTTATATTATTTTCGTTTCTTTTCTTAACAATCCCGATAGTGTATGTTTCGCCCGGACAAAGTCAAAGGTCAAACAGAGGAACTGACAAGCCTATGCACCCCTACACACCACAGTAAAACAGATTGCAAAATTTCTGAACGATCCGCCGAGCGGTTCTTGAGAAACAGCTCGGACACCTTGGGGACAGCGATAGGAACAGAAACAGCAACAAAAGACGCAGGCAACGACAATACCCCAACATAATAAACAAACCAACACCTTTGAAATGTGACCTCCATAGCAGAGGTAATTAATTGCAGTTGGATTTGTGTTGGATGTTTTTTTTTTTTTTTTTTTTTTTACACCTTTGGGCCAAACAAAAATTATTTTTACACTCATTGCTTTTTGGATAATTTTTTTTTTTTTACTCGCCATATAATCTCTGCATAAACAGAGTCATTTCAGTCAGCTCAACAATTTAAATAAACAATAACCGCCTACAAAGAAATACTTAATACAGATGTTTTAAAACATTTTTTAAATAAAATATTTATAAAAAATAATCGATCATATGTACACGTAGATTATTTGGTCCGTTATTGCAGAGAAATGCTCAGTAAGTGTTCTTGAAGTTGGGATAATGACTCTTGAATTTGGGAGGGAAGATCGTGGCCGAGATCTTGGACGGCACGCGACAGGAACGCCTCGGCTGCTTCTTCGACTGCAGCTCGGGTCACCTGGTCGTTCTGAGTCCACATGGGAGCACGGGTCAGCTTGAAGCGCTCTGTAATGGAGCAGCGGAGATGACCTGATTCAGAGAGAAGTTAGAGAAGAACGATTACTGTACTTAATAACCTCCTCCTCCAGAAAGAGTTTGCTGACTGTAGAAAACAGAGACATGATACCTGTTATAACTTCCTGATAGCTGAGCATGAGCATCCAGACAAGCTGCAGGAGCTCATCCCACCTTCTCCACCTCTCCGTGCCATCCTGTTAGAAACAGAAACAACAACAACATGCAACGGTGCAATCAGGAAATGCTGCATTTAAGATGAAAGCTGAAGAAATAAAAATAAGTGCTGCGGTCTCACCAATGGATCTGGTGCCAGCGTGGACGTGTGCAGGAAGTGAAGCAGCAGTTTAAAGGACATGGGCAACACTCGCTTCTGAGAGCACGACTGATCCAGGAGCAGCTCTACCATCTTACACCTCAGCAGGTTGCTCTGCAGGGTGCTTAACAACAAAAACCTGACAAAGGAAAAAAGGTTGCTATGGTGACATCATTGGGAATGAGATGCAGATTGTTGCCGTGTTCACAATTACAGTAAAATCGGAAACTTCCAAGTGGGAATTCCAACGTTGCATTAAATAATATAGATGTCCGCATTAACATCTTGCACTTTGTTATTGTCCTTATAAGGAATTCATAATTCATTTTAGCATTTTTGCTAATCTGAATCACATAAATAACCAGTCATGCTACTAGAAGGCTAATATCAATTAGTATTTACTACAAAGGAATGTCACAATCTGACTGGTTAACTATCTGGGGGTAAATAAACAGATACACAGAGCCCACCTTCTACTGTCATAGCTAAAATATGCGCAAATAAACCATAAAAATCTAATTTAAGTTAACTTTTATTAACTTTTGTGTGAAGTATATACGAAAATTTATAATGAGATTAAACAGACGCTGTTACAGAGTTATTATGCTCTGCTTAGAGTGCACAGAGCTCACCTGCCTCTGTCAGGGTTAAAATAAAAACATATACAAAAACTATAACACTTTCGTTTTAGTTTCTTTTTATTATCCCTGTGTAGTATATACTGGCACTTTTTTGGAAATGTTTCGTTTGCCATAATAAATTAGATCCATTTGCACTAGATTTTATTTGTCTTCCATTTTGCATATTTCTTTCTTTCTTTTTTTACCTGAGCCGCCTGCATGGTGCCATGCTGTTGAGGCTGTTACACAGCTCCTGAGAGAGCTTGCTGGAGGTGCACGTGGGTCGAAGGTCCACCTCCATGGCCAATAACAGCATCCTCTGCAGAATTAGCAGCATCCTGCATACACAGTAAACAAAGAGATATCTGTTCTGATAATCTTTTCTTATTTAACACTCATCACATTTACTAAATACCCTCAGCCAGCCACCATGTGGTGTAAAGGTCAGTGTTTGTGCTGCTCTTAGTAGGAATCTGAAGATCAGAAGAAGAATCAGAAGAATCTGACAGAAATTAGTTTTTATAAAATATAAAATAAAAAAATAATATCATAATTCAGAGTCAGTCTAGGAATACTACATCAGGAGTGAAAACATCCTGGGTTGGATGTCACACAACATACACACCTCAGCCTGCTGCATTACCACTCACCGGTTTCATGTATAATTAAGTTGCAGACAAAAAAAAGTGTGAATATCAGGAGGGAAAAAAACACAAAACACATTAAAAAACGCTCAAATGAGGTGTTTTTCGGACGATCTGATGGTGACATGCTTTGAAAGAATTTAAAATGAAAAAAGATATATGTTTAAGTCACACTCCTTGACATGGCAACAGTTTTTGTGAGAGGATAAAATGCGACTATGATATAATCGAATATATCTCATATTACACTCTGAGTGGAAATACAGACACTTCGTACATGGGTTTTTCAAAAAACATTGTCACTTCTATTTAGCAAAAAACTGCAATAAAACTCAGTTATTAACACACTTATTTACACCTGGGGAAATGTACTGTAGACGATTCATCCTTGCATGTTTTTTTGGGAGGTAGGAGAAAACCAGAGAACCCTGAGGAAACCAAAATATTACGTGTGGGTTCCCTAGGGATGTGAAACATTTGCTATTGGTGCATACCTAGAAATAAATCCATAGCAAAAAAAAAACAAGATATTAAAAAACATGGTGTACAGTACTAGCGAACAGTTTCTCCTCTTAACTTACTTTAGACAGCAGTTCCGCTCCCTTTCTTGCATTTCTTCATCCTCAGATGTACAGACTGACTGCTTCGCTGTATCTAACAGCCAGTTCATGAGGTCCCTAAAGGCAGAAAGTAAAAAAAAAACAAACAAAACAAACAAAAAAAAAAAAGAAAGAACTCCTGTAGTCTTGCAAATGTACTGTATTGATACACCTACATATCTACAGCAGGTTGAGACTGATCTCAGGAGCCGGTGACTCACCTGACCTGTCTGAACCTATAATCACACGAAAGCATTTCGTTAGCGATCGAGAGGTGAAGCCGCAGCATCGGTAGCTTGAACTGGAAATCGTCTTCCAAAACCTGCAACACGTACTGAAGCAGCAGACAGCGCACTTCACTGCGCAGCCTCCTCGCCTCATCCTTAACAACAAACAAACAAACAAACAAACAAGCAAAGTGTGTCTAAAGTGTCTGAAGAAAAGAAATGAGGGAAGAAAATGACGTTAAATGAGAGTGTTTTGTGCTTCCTACCTGTTCAGCCATCACAGATGATAACAACTCCCAGTCCCATGGGACAGTCGATCTGTCTGCAGGATGGTATCTGGGTGAGAAGATTTCTTGATTTAGTGGCCCATGACTTTCTCTTACATCACTCTGACAGATACTTTCTTTATATGAACCAGTGTATTAAAGTAATAATGATCTACTGTTCTGCAATGCTGCAGATTGTAACATCATACAGATTTAATGTAGGCTTCACAATGACAATCATATTAAAGGTCCAATATGTAACATTTTGGCAGATGTCAGAAATTAAGTACATCATTAATAAATATGTTTACATTAATCTAAAATCGTACATAAGAATTGTTAGATTTTTTTTTGGAACCACAGACAATAACTGTTTATATCTCCATGGGAAGCGGGTCCCCTCTCATGGAGGCGGCCATCTTGCATCATGTTCCCACAGTAGCCCAGAACCATGCAGGCTTCGAAGGGGAGGGGTTGGGAAGGAAATTTCAGTTGGCCACAATCTGGAACCCCATCACTAGATGCTGCAAAATCTTACATACTGTACCTTTAATACAATACAATGCATTAAAATGTGCAGTGATAGGAAAATCTTTTTGAATTGAATTTACCACCCGGTTATTATAAAAACATGACATCTGCATGTTCTCCCCATGCCTGCGTTGGTTTCCTCCTAGTACTCCAGTTTCCTCCCACAGTTCAAAAACATGCACAGTAGGCTAATTGGCTGTAACAAATCACCCCGAGGTGTTAGTGTGGATGGTTGTGTGTGTGTTGGCTCAACGATGGCCTGGGGAGGGGTTCAGGGTGTACCCCGCCCTCGCCTAGAGTTGGCTGAGACGGGCACCAGCCTCCCTGTGACCCTGTGTGAGTAAGTGAGTATACCGTTGCTACATTTCAAATTCCAACTCACATCTATGGGCAATTTAGAGAAACCAGTGGATCTAATGTGCATGTATTTGGACTGTTGGAGGAAACCAGAGTTCCTAGAGGAAACTCATGCAAGCACAAGGAGAACATGCTAACTTTACACACAGAGGGCACTGGCCAGGGTTTGAACCTTAAGCCTTCTTGCTGTGGGGTGACAGCACTGATAACCAATGAGCAACCAGCCCCCTTCGACACCTTTGCTCCTTACAAATAATTTTATTGGGTGTAACTATACCCCAAAACTTTTGCTCAACACTGTGGTTGCATTTTCCAGGCAATTTGTAGTATCTGAGTTTTCAAATACTTTCTGTGTGTCTTGAGTACCACAACTACTATAAACCTGATGATGGTGATGATGATGATGATAAAGTTGTCACTCACTTCTGTGTCCTCATCAGCAGGTTGTAGGCTTCCAGCGCCAGAACCTGAGAGCACTGTGGCTCCAGGAGGACTCCCCTCAGGAGGTGAGCGGTGATGTCAGCAGGGGGGTAATAACAAGGTTGGATGAGGTCTGAGAGAAGCTGCAAAGTGCCCTCGGTGTAGTTCTCCTCAATGGTGCTGTAGACCAGACTCAGGCTCTGCCTGCACAGAGGCTCGGCCATGCCGTAGCCTTTGCTGTCCTCATCTGCTGCGTTCTGTTGGAATACAAGTTTTAGGATTTACAGACAGTCTGCAGTCTGTAATGGCTTAAGCGTAAATAACTTGTATGTACTTATACAAGAATATTTAGAGTAAAGTGAATTTTACCGTGTCATGAATTCGTCCTCCTAATAAATGTTTCAGCTTTTTGAACTGCACCAAAGAAATATGCTGTCCGTTTTCCGCACACTGTTCAGACAGACCTGCACCGTCGCCATCCACACCGCTCATCTGTAACACTGAAGCAGAGTCTTTGATACCCAACGCCAAGTGTAACGATGGACTGAGATTGTACGCGGACCTCACAGGACTAATGGGTGGACTCTCCATGTCCAGATCAGATCCCGTTTCTGGAGAATCACCAGCGAGGAGTTCTGTCGACGTAGGACTGACGGGCTGGCGTGTCGGCTCTGAAGTTGGTAGCATCTGTGGGGCTAGCTGTGAGTGTGTTAGTTGTGGAAAAGTTGATAAAAAGTGTGTGTGCATTTTTTCGTGGAGCTCCATATTTTCGCCGTCCTGGAATGGGAATACGGTTTTATCAAGGTTGAAGGGTGTGTACTTCTGGTCTTTGGTGTCATCGTACAGAATAAGGGATTCGTCCGAGAACACGGCCGCATCGATTTCACTCGGGCAGTAGTATGGACTGTCGAGGCTAAAAGGCGAGAGAACTTTGTTCAGCCAGCTGCGTGGGGAGTCCATTCTTCCGTCGAGGTCTGGGTTCTTTTCAGCAGGTGGTGGCGTGGGCGTCGGCTGTCTGTGATTAGTGTTCTGTGCTTCCGAAAGCTCTGAGAGTCCATTTAAAGGCTCAGAGATGAGTGAGATATCTTTGGGACTTGAACGGTGAGAAACATTTATTGTCCTGTGTGTGCTGCTATCTCGTAAACATGACTGAACCCCATTGTGCTGGTTTGCGTAAGAGTTTTCTTCATCACATAACACAAGAACAGGAGACTGACCACCATTGCCATTACCAGAGTCCAAACAAATCACGTCTTTTTCATGATTCAGTGCATACGACAACTGGTGAGCCTTTCCACGTGGTTTGGCTGTAAAGTTCTCACATGATTCGGATACATTATTCAAATCGATGATCTCTATAGTGGAACATGGCAGTTTCTTTAGTCTTTGTGAAGGTCTCGGTCCGTCTGACGAAAACTGGTGCCCGGTGATATCGATAAGAACCTAAAAACACATGGACGCAAAAAATATATTTTTAAAATATAAATCAGAATGAAAGAACCTTCATTTACACTAGCATATGTCACATCCCTTGTGCGGCTATGCTAATGTAGCAAATAGCCCCTATATGTGGGTGCTTGTTTTAATTAGCCATTTGCTCATCTTAGGATATGTTGAATAGTACATGATATAGAAAAAAATCTTTGAAGACCTTTACAAGATGGTTGGGGATTAACGTTTCAAGGTCACTCAAGGTCAAAAGTCTCATTTCAAAGTACATATATGATCATATATTGATCTTGACATTCAAAAATCAAACAGTCTTTGGGAAAGTAGAGTAATGTTCCCACCAAGTTTGGTGTAAATCCATGTATGGGTGTGGTCAGGATTTTGTTCACAGGTAAACTGACTCGCAAAACATGCAGATGATTACAATTCCTCAGCTGAAACTCAATGTTGGGTGGAGGTAGTAATAATAAACCAACTGGTTACTTGTAAATAACTGCTGATTCACATACTGCTAGGCCTTATAGGCAGATTAGCAAAGCTAATTGCATTACTTCCTTCAAAGGTTTTTTTTGTTGTTGTTGTTGCTTCCTAATGCCTCTATACGAAATGAAATCGTTTGAATTAGAGCAATTCCAATTCCTGCACATAAAGATTTCTTTTGATTCAGAAATAGTTAAAAAATGTAATGTTTAAATAATGTTTTGGCCAAAACACTGTCGTGATGTTAGCCGTGCATGCTAGCTGGTGGGTAAACAAATGGACACACTGTTGTGTTGGTGAGGACATAAAATTAAACCGGTTTTTCTACTGCTTTTGTAAATCAGACTGCAAACTGGTATTATCTAAAGTTGTAGTGGGGAACTGAAAAAGTGTTGCGCTCTAGATTTGATCTGAGAAATATACAAGCCATTTGTTTGCGTTTGCTGCTACGTAAATTACATCACATATATAATCCGGCTAGAATTTTTTAAAGAGCAAATTGGCCGAGTTCTCAGGGAGGGATGCCGTACTCTGTTTCCTGTCTCTCACAGTGACCGTAGTCAATCAACCTTCCCGCTTTCCTCAAAGATTGTTTCAGTCTTCCTGGTGTTGCATAAGTAGCAGTTAGAAAAAAAATGTGGTGGGCTGGCACTGCGTGGCTCAGAGAAAACACATGGTGTCCCTCGCCCTTTCTGATTAATTGCTGTCATGAGATAAGTGTCCGATTGGTAGGAAACTAAATTAAGGGGAAATGCTGAGGGGAAATTAACAAAAGGTCTCCAAAGGTAATTTGACACTTGATAGTAGGCCGTGACCTTGACCCTGATGCGAGTGACCTGGCCATACAACATAATGTTGAATGTGTAAGGCAAACCATATAGAAAATATGTCCAGGACAAGCTTTTTTCTTTGAAGTGAGGTCCAGGATCAAGGCCAAAGTGACCTAATGTTACGTGACACTCCCACTTCTCAAGATGTATAAGTATATCGACTTTGGTATATTACAGGATAAGCATATGGGAAATATTGCCTGGACAAGCTCTTTCTTTTAGGGGAGATCAACAGATTGTGGTCACCTGACCGTCACACTCATATTTTCCCCCAAACTGTTGCCATGAATTTGGAAGCGCATCACTGTGTAGAATATCATTCTTCACTGTAACATTACTCTTTCCCTGAACACTGTTTGATGTTATGTTACACCTTTTATCTGCAGGGTTTCACTTTGCCACAAAATGTTCCCCTACACACCAAATTAATAAATGTGAATTTGTGCACCCTCTCTGTCAAATAGTTTCTATGTTACAACCATTTTTCTTAAAAGGGGATCGGGGGAGAAACTTGACACAATGCTTAGAATTTAAAACTGAATTAAACAAGAATAAATCCAGAAACCTGAACTTTTTTGTTGCTTTAGACAAAGAAGTACAGATTGTAGAAACAGAAAAATATTATTCTTATATGTAAATCCTAATATTACAGGGATTACAATAGGTGTGAAGAGGTTGGGTCCAACCTTCAACAGGGAAATGTTTGAAAACCTAAAATCTATAATTTAATTAACAGCAAGCACTCAATATTTCCTCTGGAGAAAATGCACCCTAGTGACTTTGGTTACTGCCAAGTAGATGACAACAAGTTGTTGTTGTTGAGCTACAGTCCCACAAAGTGATTTGGGGTGATATTCAGAAGGCCAGAACCCAAAGTGGTAAAAATATTCTGAATATTTTAAATATCAAAGTTTCCCTTCACAAGCCTTTGACATTCAATATATAGATATTTATATTAACATTGAACGGTGCTCCAACCACAATTAACCTTCTTGTTGTTTTGAAATACCTGCAGAACTGTTTACGTTTTAGCTTTGCAGGTCTATACTACTGCGACCGCCCTCGCCCAGAGTCGGCTGAGATGGGCACCAACCTCCCCGTGACCCTAATTAGGATTAAGCGGTTCGGAAAATGAATGAATGAATGAAGGTCTATACTAATAATATAGCTTGGCTTTCCTTGTGAGCGGGTGTATGTAAAATTTGGTGGCGTAAATACACACTAATGCGTCACGACTGTTGTGGAACAGTTTCAGATTTTGAAAGGGGCCTGTTTTAAA
This sequence comes from Neosilurus mollespiculum, assembly GCA_030014195.1. Classification (NCBI taxonomy): domain Eukaryota; kingdom Metazoa; phylum Chordata; class Actinopteri; order Siluriformes; family Plotosidae; genus Neosilurus; species Neosilurus mollespiculum. Next base: position 17,980,847 of record JAQMYF010000016.1, read on the forward strand.
GCTCTCTTGTGCATTTTTTCTTCTTTGAAAAAACTTCGTGAGGTTTACGCTACATATCAACCCCTCTTTTTTTCCACTGTGCCAATATAAAAATAGTGATCTCTCGCACCTGTAATGACATGTAATTTTTTATTATTGGGATTTTTAGAATTGATGCTATGACCAAGTCTCTTCGCAAAATAACGCATGTAATGGCACTTACAGCACTTACACAACAACAACTGTATTGGTTATCCCTTCACGTTAAGAGCACACATGGCCTATTTTGTATCAAGTGATGACATATAACTCAAGTCATTACACTATAATTTTACTTGTCTTCCTTTTAATTGTTAAACTCTTTATTTTAACTAGGAATTAAAGTATTAAACAGAGCTTACTAAACCTATAGACTAGCATGCTAGCATGATGCAGATCACCTAGAATAGAAAAGGATTATATATTATATGATACTCTGGCAATAGAAACCAGTCCTTCTGAACAATAACCTGCTTCAATTTTGCTAGGAAAATTTATATATTACTTTATAACTCATAGGTTTTGGTATTTTGACAGATACTGTATCTCTGGTGATAAATATACAAGTGTTGTTTAAAATACAAGCTGCACAATAACTACAGAAAGTCACATGTGTAGGAAGCAGGTAGCTAACATATAAACTGATGGGTTTTTGTTGTTTTGAATACAAGTAAACTTATACTGTATGATTATAACACTGATTTTGAATATTTTGGATTATCAGAGTGTCCCACAGTGCAGTAACACTTTAAAAAATCGTGTATGTAGAGAGAACAGGAAGTTTGAAGCTTACAGGTGTAACTGGCAGCAGTTCAGCTCTAATAAATGGAATAGTATTGGAGAGGTCATCTCTGTAACTGCTCACAAACTCAATATCCGAGTCCTCTTCACTTCCAGAACTGAGTGAAATAACATCATCCATTATAAAGACTTAAGCTTTGAATATCCAGTGTAACCATTGAGCCCCCCCCAACAAACAAACAAACAAACAAACAAAAACAAAAAGCTAAGAGCCGAGGTTAGCAAGAGAGCTAAAAACAAACGGAAGTTACAGAGCTAGCACAACTAGCTAGATGCTAACTTGGTAACGTAGCTAAAGCCAACATGTCCAACTTGCGGTTAATAAAGAGATTTTTTTAATATATACAAAACCAAGTCATTATACGTTGTGAAATATGTATATTATTATTAAAAAAACAAAAACAAAGACGTCATTCTACAATGGCGAAAAGAAGCCGGTTAGCTGGCTAGTGGGAGGCGCGAGCTAAGCATGTAGGATGTGAAATCATGAGAAGTGAAATCGAAAGCGGTAGCTAAATAGTTAGCACAATGAATGTATAATTTCTTCATAAATAAGGCAAACTGTGGAATATTAATCGTAAAAGACATCAGCCTCAAGCTAGTCGTTCACGTGAATTTCATAATTAGCTATAATAATATATAGATATGTAACGCTATATAGAGCAGCATGTGTATGTATATATGGATAAATGTGCTAAGGCATTTACAGGGCTGGGGATGTAGCTCAGTGGTAGAGCGCATGCTTTGCATGTATGAGGCCCCGGGTTCAATCCCCGGCATCTCCAACTAAATTTTTTTCCCTGGCTTTATAATAATATTTAAAATAAGTTTAAAAAACAGTAGATTCAACAAGAAAAAAAAATAGATTGTATGTATTTCATTAAAAAATACCATTTCCATTACTACTGTGTTTACATTATGATGGGTTAACAGACTTCAAGGCCTACCTCATCATTCCTATTTTGGAAATTCTCTCACTCACATTTGCCCAACCGCATAATCCTACTGGGGCTGCTTGCAGGCTACAGCCTATCTCAGCCGGCACTTAGCATAGGGCCTACACCCACAAAAACCTTCTCACCCACATTTACATAGAGGGGCAGTTTGGAACAGCCTAATGTGCATGCTTCTGGACTGTAGGAGAAAACCGGAGAACCCGGATGAAACCCCCGCAAGCACAAGGAGAACATGCAAACTCCACACCATTGGTAAGCCCAGGACTCGAACCCAGGAGTGCTGTGTTAACTACTGCGCTACCATGGAAATTGAAAATATCTACCAAGACTTATGTTATATTACATGTAGGGTCTATGAGCGTGGGTCTCTAAGACCTGATTTCAGAAAAAACAATGGTATAGTAGTCAATCACAAGAGATAACATATATTGTGATCCTTGTTTCAAGCTCACTAGGAATTATATATATGTATGTTTGCTAGTTTAAAACGTGACTATGCAAGTCAAGGAAAACTACTCTACGTAGCTCATCATGCACATTATACTGTAGGTCTCCAATACCAACATGGCCACCACCATGGCACATGTCACCTCTTTCTTCCAGAACGAGAAAAAAGTATTAAAAGAGGAGAAAATCACTACTGATCGGGTTGAGAGATGCAAAAGTAAAGTCAGTTCGGCGAGAGCTATCATGCTGGACCAGCTGTATAAGAGGTTTCAGTGATGACAGTTATGCAACTTTTGGGTTTATATTCATTCTAATCATGTATTTTAACAGTGGTGTACTTTAAAAGTTTCGCGACAAACTGCGACTTTCTTAACTTAATAATTTATATTTAAAATTGGTAAAAACCATGTGAGCAATTCAAACAGGATGGACTTTTACTCTCCAGCCCTGAAACCTGATTGGCTGAAATTGCTAACAGCACTGTTGTATATGTGATGTTGTTGTTGCTGTTGTTGTTAAAATAGTAGCATGAAGTAATTTCAAATTCTAGTCCCTTCTGTAGTATTAGATGTGTAAAGAATAAAACACTTCGGGATATACACTTATAGGAAAATAAACGGGTTGTTTCCTATATGTGATGAGGCCGGATAAAAACACGAACATCACTGTTAAAATCCTAAACTTTTCCAATAATAGCAGGAATCAATTCCAATTTCTTTTTCTATGGCAGCAAATGATTCTAAATTCAACGTTGATAGCATACACCCTTACACAGAACATCTCATTATCTCATTTGTACAACTGACCACTTGAGGGTTAAGGGCCTTACTTAAGGGCCCAACAGCAGCAGTTTTGTGGTACTGGGGCTTGAACCACCAACCTACCAATCAGTAACCTAGAGCGCTTGAACCTCCAACCTCCTCATCAGTAAATTAGAGCCACCACTGCACTTGTATCAGTTCGCTATGCTAAAAAAAGACACATGGTGCTGCAGAAACTTTTACTCTGTACAATTAAAAAAAATTGTATTTGCATTATGTATTTATTTTTGAGGTTTTGTCTTCAGTTTGCACTTGTTGATCTTCTGCATGTATACTGTATTTACCTCACACATTTAGAATGGAATGTTTGCAGTAAACTAGTACACAATCCGGCGGTTTCTTTTGATCGCATCTTCAAAATTAATCTCTGGGTTCTCAGATCTGCAGAGGAAACCAGTTTAAGCCAGTTTTAGGTTGCACCTGCAGTAGAGTAACCTCATGTAACCCTATCATTACTCGTCTTTAATTACACTGAGTTTGATAATAATAAATAACTGAAGTTCTTCCTTCTCAGAAGTAAATCAAATGCTGTAGCCATGACGTTACTGTAGGCACTTCAGTTACTTTAACTCTATGGCCCTTTGCATGAACCTGACACTCCTAAATACATATATCTGTATCTTAGCTGTTAAAAATGCCTTGGTGTCTTTTTCTGATTAATAGAAGACATACAGTACTGTGCAAAAGTCTTAGGCACCCTGTATTTTTAGCATAAACTTTGCAATAATTTTTTATTTTATAACTTGTATATTATGTATGTATGAAAAACCGCTTTCCAAACATGAAAAAAGTTTGCAGTATATCAATAAAGAAAGCAGCATATCACGTATAAGGGACCACTTTTCAGACAAAAATATAATGAAGGCTGCTGCGATTTACATGCTAATAAAGAATCCAGTGTGACAGTCAACATTTCCAGGAGAACTAGGGCTGGTTCTGTAAGACACCTGGTAGATACTGTACCTGTAAAACTGCACAGATTCGACCTGATGCTCTATTTTTTCAAGCAAAAAGTCATCACACCTAATATTGAATTAGTTTCATTTATTACTGTTTACTGTGCTTTATAGAATTTTTATGTAGA
>JAQMYF010000016.1:17985073-18000675 GCA_030014195.1 Neosilurus mollespiculum
CCTCGCCCAGAGTCGGCTGAGATGGGCGCCAGCCTCCTCGCGACCCTAATTAGGATTAAGCGGTTCAGAAAATGAATAAATAGTTTTCTACTTACATATACTCAGTTTCAGTGTGCTAAAACACGTTCAATAGTTTGTATTAGCCTGTTTGAAAAGGTCACCCTCTTTAGTTTTTTTTCACTCTCACAAGAGTGCAAAATCACAATAGAACATACTGTAGATGCATCAGTTCCAATAAGGAAGATGTCAGCAAAGATGACAGTATACAAATATTAAATTAACAAACTGGATATAAAATAGTGAATAACTGAATAAAATAAATCTTGGCACTAGTGCAATCCTACATAACATTTACATACATCAGACAGGCGTCTGCTCATTTACATTAACACACAGTATATATCCCAGAACAATGCAATACTTCCATGTTAAGTCTTTATTCGACATTACTCTCACCCCACTATTCACAGTACAATGGCACCTCATGTGAGGATTTATTACTCTTTTTTTCCACGAAGCAGGTTGTAATTAAAATATCGTGTTTTGATGTGCATAGACGTATACTATATCGGCAAGCTTTTATTGAGTTTGGGTTTAATTCCTCTTTAATCTCATTAAGAGTTGTAATATATACTACATGGATTTTTACAGTTATTTTTTCATTTTAAACAATGATGGCACCGCTTGCTCCAAGTGATAGTGACAAACCTTCAAGACCAAATAATTCTCAATGTCATCTGAATGCGGAATTCTATAATTGTTTTACTATTAATTCTAAATCTGTTCAGTCTTTATTCGACATTACTCTCGCCCCATTATTCACAGTACAATGGCACCGCAGGTGCCATATGAAAATATTCATACAAAATATATATGTAGGCAGTGTAGGGTGTGTGATAATTATCCTTGCCATTACATAGAGCTAGACACTTGGAGAGGCTTGTGAGTGAGCAGAGGGGAAGAGGGCTGAGCTGATGCTCATCTTAGCTACTCTAGTACGTGTCAGTTTTTTGTTTTTCTATATTTTATTATATAACTTTTATATATATTATATATTTTAGGTTTTTTTTTGTTTGTATATATTTTTTAAATGATATACAATTCTTTCTTAATTTAAAAAGCTGGCTGTACTCACAATTAGTACATAAAAAGAGCTAGAGTATTTGAATGCATCCTTTTATTTACAACAGAGCAGACAGTCACAACAACCTAAAAACCTAGTTGCTAACAACCTAGTTATCATCATTAACAATGACTCAAGGATAGCATGCTATACAGTTAGTAGCATTTCCAATTCATCCTAGACATAAAAAACAACAAAATATGAAATTAAAGAATTTGATGGTAAAATCCTTTTTTTTAATGAATAAGACCTTTTTCCACCAAACAAAACTTCATCAGGTTTTTGCTGAAAAGTCCTAAAAGCAGGCAGCCATTTTGTCTGGGACGACAGGGAAGAAGCAAAACATATATATATATATATGACTATTGCGTCACAGCTATGTGCAACATAGCAACATGACTATCTTTGAAAATATTTTGAATTAATAATAAAACTATTATTGAATTGGGCTTTTGTATGATATGGAGAATTATTCGATCTCGGAGGGTCTTATCTGCTGAGACCAAATAACCCCTTGACCGAATAATTCTTTAATGCTTCGCCTCATTCAATAATTGTTATTAACCCCTAGATAGCTGACCCTAACTGGGTTATCAAAGGCCAGCTCCGTCTTCACCACAACGGACCGGTACAAGCACCACTTTACAGCAGAGGCTGCACCTATCCGCCTGTCGATCTCCTGTTCCATCCTTCCCTCACTCGTGAACAAGACCCCGAGATACTTGAACTCCTCCACTTGGGGCAGGACCTTGTTCCAGACCCGGAAAGTGCATTCCACCCTTTCCCGGCTGAGAACCATGGCCACAGATTTGGAGGTGCCGATTCTCATCCCAGCCGCTTCGCACTCAGCTGCGAATTGCTCCGTTGAGAGCTGAAGGTCCCGGCTTGATGAAGCCAAAAGGACAACATCATCTGGAAAAAGCAGAGACAAGATCCTATGGTCACCAAACCAGAACCCCTCAATGCCTCGGCTGCGCCTTGAAATTCTGTCCATAAAAATTATGAACAGAACCGGTAACAAAAGGACAGCCTTGGTGGACTCCAACCCTCACCGGAAACGAATTCGACCTGTTGTCACAATGCGGACCAAGCTCTCTCTCCGGTGGTACAGAGAACTAATGGCCTGTAGTAACAGGTCCGGTACACCTTATTCCTGAAGCACACCCCACAAATCAGCCCAAGGGACATGGTCGAAAGCCTTCTCTAAATCCACAAAGCACGTGTGGACAGATTGGGCAAACTCCCATGCCCCCTCCAGGATCCTGTAGAGTGTATAGAGCTGGTCGAGAGTGCTGCAGCCAGGATGAAATCCACATTGTTCCTCCTGCATCCAAGGATCAACTATTGGTCGGATACTTCTCTCCTGTACTCCTGAATAGACTTTCCCAGGTAAGCTGAAGAGTGTGATTCTAAGATAGATTGAACACGCCCTCTGGTCCCCCTTTTTAAAAAGGGAACTGCCACCCCAGTTTGCCAATCCAGAGGTACGGCCCCTGATGATTCAGAAACGTGTCAACTAAGACAGTCCTACAACATCCAGAGCTCTGAGATATTCAGGGCGGATCTCATCCACCCCCAGAGCCTGGCCACTGAGGAGCTTCTTGACTGGCGACCACTCTATCAACACTCAATAAGCGTAACGAACTTGTGTCTTCCTGCCGCCACAGAAACAAAGCGCTCCTAGGCAACACCTGAACCATTTCACACTGCATAAATTAAAGCACACCATTCAAACGTTGATGACTGTATATATACTGTGGTAAAAAAATGTTCCTAATAAATCCCCTGATGAGTGGGCAACCACGAAACAGGCTTGTCGGGATGAAATTGTAGTGTATTATTTTTCCCACATACAATATATTTAGATCTACTTCGACGTATCGAGCACTATTCTACGGAAAATCAACTCAAGATTTTATATATATATATATATATATAGTTACAGCCTTTCTAAAGAAAGCAAGGACACCTGTTATGATATTAATAAAACATAATAATAGTAGTAGTAGTAGTAGTAGTAGTAGTAGTAGCAGCAGCAGATGCATGTATTATTAGTCAGTGCAGATATGAATACCATATGATGCACAAATAAACTACTTGGTAAATTTTACAATTCAATTTGAATAACTACACCACATTTCTGAGAAATTTTAAAGTTCGTTTTATCAATGAGTACATAATGACAGAGCAAGTAACAAGTAAGTTTAGCTACTTATACAGGAACAAAGTGTTCCCTAGCTCTGCTCACCACAAGCAACAAACAGATATGCAAAAAAAAAAAATTAACACTAACCATTAAAACATTAATTATTTGGAAGCATAGCACTGGATTCTTTGATTCAATGATGCTCAGATGAGTGCCTTTATGTCCAAGGGAAACTACTTAGGCCATAAAGAAGTGTAGACACATTATGCTATTTTTTTCCCTTCCTTTTTTTTTTTTTTTTTTTTGTGGACGTAGATAACTATTTTCCTTTAGCCAATGCCATCCAATTGTAATCTTGGTCTACCATGGCCACCCCAGATCACCTAAAAAAATGAGAGTACTTGATGGTTACAATTTCAATTGTTTTATGAAGGTTTTGCCATTCACTGAACATAATTCACTCATACACCAAAGACTGCTTAGACTGCATGCAATGTATTATATAATTACACAGTTGTTAGGAAACATTTTTGCTGATACAGCAACTGGACCTTTACTGAGATCACTTACTTTCACTTACGGCCATTGTGTTTGTTTCCTACAAGAACACACAGCCCACCCTCAAAATACGCTTAAGTAATTCACTAAGAGCTACAGTGAAGGAGGCATCATCGGTTTTAGGACTGAGCATTCAGTTTGGAGTTCCAGGAAGGTTGTGTTTCGTACACTTTCCCTGGGTTCAGAGTCATATGGTACAGGAAACTGGTGGGCTTTTGATCAAAGACTCCATCTTCTTCCTGCTACCTTCTCCTTTAGTACAAGCTCCCGTAGACATCTGCTTCATCTCCCTCAGAGGCCATGGAGATTAGACTAATCACTCGAGAGCAAAACGTAATCCTTTTGCAATATAGAATCCCAGCATGAAGTGGTGGAATGAAGCAGTGTATGAAAGGACATAATAAAGAGATGCAGTTTCCTTTTAGACACATCCTATATCTTATAAAATGTGCTTTTGGAAGCTAAGAAGCATAGTGGGAATAATCTTAGTTGGTCTTGAACATGTCATCAGTCATGATCATGTTCAACAAGGCAACGTCAAACCATATAAGACACTATATGGCCAAAGGTTTGTGAACACCTTACCACAGCAACCTTACGTGGGTTTTGAGCATCCCAGTGTTGATTTAGTCGCCAATTGCTCCTCCACTCTTCCTGGAAGTCACGAGATTTTGAAGCATGGGTGTGGGAATTTGTGCTCACTTAGACATGAGCATTTGTGAGGTTGGGCACTGTTGTTGGATGAGAAGGTCTGGGGTGCAGTCACTATTCCAGATCATCCTAAAAGTGGGGTGGAGGACATTCAAATTCTTCCACTCCAACCCTGACAAAGTATGTTTTCATGAAGCTCTCTTTGTGCACAGGGGTGTTGTCACGCTGAACATCTTCAGGCCCTTTGAGTTGCAGTAAATTAAAATTGTAATTCTACAAAATACAAGGACATCCAACACCACTGTGTGCTTCCAACTTTGAGGGAAAGGTTTTTGGGAAGGAACGCATATGTGTGATGATCAGGTGTCCACAGACTTTTGACCATGTAATGCTGCTTTTTTCTTGAAATGTTTAACAGGGGATGTAGGATTGAGTAGATTTTAAATTTGTATATTTATGGAATTTAGGTAAAATTGCAGTGGCTTGTGTTGGTGAAACATTTTTTTTGGATGACTTAAAATGTTATCACATTTCACAAAAAGACCCAAGAACAAATAATAGGATAGAAGCTAATGAAAAATGAAGGTTTGTAAAGTGTCTTGCATATCCATAACATAAACAATCATGAATAAAAATCTTTTATTTACAAGTACAGGATGTACTGAAATGTGTGGTTATGGTACATTTAGGATGTGAAGTACATAGGAGATTAATAATAATAATAATAATAATAACAATAATGATAATAATAATGATAACAATAATAATAATAGTGGTATGCCCCATGTAATGGGTATACCACTTAGTGATGCTCTATGTCAGGGTGACTCCATGTTCGTCTGTCCTTCTGCCCGGATGTAGCATCAAAGATGTCACAGAGAGGGAAGCAACCAGCCTGGGACATGTCACCTACAGAGCTTTATTATAATAATAATTATTATTATTATTATCATCATTACTATAATAATTACTATTATTGTTATTATTATTATTATTACAAAATAATAAATATCTTTGGAAGTAACTATGAGCAAAGGGTTGTGTTGAGTAGGACTATCATGAACTTGGGATATTCAGTGTCTTCCTGTGGATTTCTCTCATTGTTAATATCAACATTAATAGGTTCATCATAATTTTCTGAACCGCTTAATCACAATTTGGGTAGCGGGGAGGCTGGCGCCCATCTCAGCCGACTCTGGGCGAGGGCAGAGTACACCCTGTGTGAGTGCATTCGTGACCCATCATTATCCAGACAGGATGCACATATGGGACCCATCACAGCAAAGTGGGTATTAAGTTGGAAATTAATAATTTTGAATTATCAGTGCCATTTTGTACTTGATATCCTAAGCTTTAAAATGATACCATATTTTCTAACAGATGTTGCTAGTTTTGGAGTAACTAACCAGAACCTGCCAGGAATTTTCAGCCTTTTAAGCATGCAGCTCTAGAGAAAATCTTGTTTAAAGTTCAAGAAAGTATTTAATAATTTCAGACTTAATCCCACTTTGTTGTGATGGGTCCCTTACGTGCATCCTGTCTGGATAAATTCTCCATGATGCACACAGAGTTCCTATGTGCATATACACTGCAACCCTGATCAGAATAAAACACTTACTGAAGAGGATTTAATGGCTGATTTAATGTGAGGCTAACTTTAAATATTAGAAGCAGAACTGACCACATATTATAGTGTACGGTCTTCGCATCAAGACATGGAGCTGTAAACGTGATTTCAACCACCAGGGGGCAGCATGCTTTAGCATAAAGGCTACCTTTGGGCCTCTGCCACTTAAAACCTAACAAAAGGGCCTTTACATATTTGATGTAGATTCTTATTTACTTTACTTTGCAGATTGTAATAACACAAATCTACTGAACTATGTATGAATTCTTATACTTTTTATTGTCTTATAGTACATAAAGTACCTGCAAGCATTATGAGTGACTATTGGTGCAGGTTGAGATATCATGGTACACTGGCACAGGGTACTGAGAAGCCAAATATAAAGTCTGGTAAACAAAGGACATCTGAGACACACAAAAACATCTATTTCAAAATGCCATGAGTTAATCACAGCACATTTTATTAGCAAAATAGTGGATATTGGTCAGTTCTTCCCCACCAATGAGAACAGAGGCACATAATGTGAGGTGCATAAAACTAATAAAACTCGTCATAAATAAGTGGAAGTAAATGCCTACTATATCACATTCTTCACTCAGATTTTCTAGAGAATATAACAGGGTGCTGAATAGTGTGCAATGCACTTGAAGTGCAGGGGTACTTATTCACTACAGAAATGATTTAACAAGGTCAAAATGATTTGGTCCATTTAAAAAGGCTGCATGTGAGCAAAAAATAAAATAAAATAAAAAAATGCCCAGCTCTACATCTTCATCTTCATCCACAGTGCCTTCATGTTTTTAAAATGATCACAGCTCGTCTTGAATCCATTCCTCATTTTCTCCTCAACAGTCTCTTCAGTCCCTCTGTTGTCACTCGGTGCATCTTTGTAATCAAACTATAAAAAGGAAATCCGGTGTAGTCTGGTGTCTTCTTGGAAATCCCATCCAAATATAATGGATGTTAGTCACAAAGGACTTTCTCTAAAATAATTCTATTAATCTGGCAGGTGTTACACAGACACCACACGAGTGTTTTGTCAACTATTCATATACACCCTCAGTAATCATCAGAGTCAGGCATGGAAATGAGTGCTACTAATGTTACATGATTACATATTAATGTCTACATTGATGTCTGAGCAGCTTAGACAAAAATTAAGAGAAAAGAATCAAAGATATTCCCCCAAATCCTTCAGCATAAAAAACCCCCAGAAAAAACCTGACTCAGAAAGCAACTATATATATTATATAATTTTTTTTTTTTTTTTTTTGGCAGTTCCAGCAACAATTACAATTGCACAAATATTTTACATTAAGATTTTTTCCCCTGAAACAGTAAAAATGTTTAGAGAAGATAAATAAAAGGTTTACATAACGGATGTGCCATGTTCGTGGTTGACCTTGCTGCAGCCGTGCTTCTCCCAGCTACTTTTTGTCTGCCTATTTCCATCACCCTGTAATGAGATGAACAGAGAACGCAGCAGACAGAAGCTTGTTCACATAACAGGAATTTGTTCTGCCAAGTACACAAAGTCAGAAAGTTATAATAAACATACAAGTTGTTAAAAAATGACAGTTGCTTGTTTGTTGGGTAATGCTCCATATTATCTGTAAATGGTATGGTGAAAACGCCTCACTACAGTAATGATATACACTGTTATGACATTATCATGCACAAGAGCTCTATGAAGGACCCTTTCCAATAAAGGACACTGAAGAACGGTGCTGAAATTTATATGACTACACGTACAGTATGACCAGTGAGTATGTACAAGATACCTAAAGTATTGGCCATTAGTACAGTGGGGACAGTGAAACAGAGCCATTCAGCATGGAAATGTATGGGGTGCTTCTCAATCCACCATTAGCTCATTCTTCATTATTATATGGTTTGATCAGTCACTTAAATTAAATTTATTAAAAAAAACAAAACTATTCAACTTATTCATTCATTTCTGTCCTTCTGTTGAATCTGAGTCTTGGCAACTTTGTCATAGAGATTTTACACTGTACGTTGCCAGGTCTTTCCCCAACCATCCCATTTAGCTGTGTTTGGTACCAGCATGCACCTGTGCTACCACAGTTGCATGGCCGGGCACATTCCCACCTAGGGACAATTTGGAATAGCCAATTAGCCTCATGTGTACGTTTTTGGACTGTGGGAAGAAACCAGAGCACCCACAGGAAACCCCACGCAAGCACAGGGAGAACATGCAAACTTCACACAGGAAGGCCCAAGTCAGCCAACAATCAGGCTCAAACCCAGATCATTTTCGCTGTAAGGCAGGAGCGTTAACCACTATGCCACCGGACCCCAATAATTCAACTAAAAAATAAACTCTGCCCTATGTGGGGTGTTGTTCACAAATCTATTTCTTCAAATAAATAGCTAGAATATGTTTGCACACAATAATAGAAATAATAATAAGTAATAAAAACTGTATTTGGAAAATGAATGTGTTCAGGGGTTTGTGAAATTCTTTTTTATTTTAATTAACTGAATTGAAAGTGTGTGTATATATGTATATTAAATATATAATTTTTTAATAAAAAAAAATCTATTATTATAAAATATAAAAATATAAATATAAAAAATATAAAATTATATTATTATAAAAATATAATTATATTATATTTTTAATTTTTAAAAAAGTTAGTTGTATTTTTATGGCACATCCAGCTATGAGCATTTTTTTTCTGTTCTCCAGGTGGATTTGGTTACATTTTATTGAGCTGCAGGTAGCTAGTATTAGCTTCAGGTCACCTTATATGCTGCAGCCTCATGTCCAAGTTACTGTATATTATGTAAGATGTAAATCAGACACATATTAGTAAGATTATATACTTAGAAAATAATAGAAAGCCTCAAATTTAAGACGGCCTGTATTACAATATCAAGGACCAATATACAGTACTGTGCAAAAGTTTCAGGCACCCTGTTTTTTAAGTACGGTATAAACGTTGTTATAGATTCTTATTTTATAATTTGTATATTAGTAATTTAGTACAAAAAACACTTTAGATTCCCAGCACAAAATGAAATGTTACATAAAAAAATGTTAGTACAGTATGTCAATAAAGAAAGCAGCATATTATGAATAAGACACCACTTTTTAGATAAAAATATAATGAAGGCTGCTGCGATTTACATGCAAATAAAGAATCCAGTGTGACAGTCAACATTTCCAGGAGAACTGTGGCTGGTTCTGTAAGACACTCAGTACATACTGTACTTACAGTACCTGATGCTATTCTATTTTTAAACAAAAAGTTATCACACCTAATATTGAATTAGTTTCATTTATTACTGTTTACTGTGCTTTATAGAATTTTTATGTAGAGATCTTTAATTTAATGTCTTTATTTATAAGTAAATATAAGGCATCTTTGTTCTACACCATTCCTTTGAATGTGCCTAAAACTTTTGGACAGTACTGTATATATGTAGCCACAATCTTAAAATCCATGTCTAGGATATTTTCAGATTATTATATTCAGATTCGAGTTTCTCATTTTTATGAATCTGTGGGTTGTCAGGTTCATGCATGGGGCCACAGAATTGTTTTTGTATAACTTCACTTTCTTTTCTGATGGAAAAGTAAATACATTTGACTGAATTTGTTTTTGTTCCCTCTACTTTTGGGTTTACGTGGAAGGTGACAATATGGCAGCAAGAAGAAACCCTGATACACTGTTTTGAGAACCGCGGCTTTCGGTTTATGGTGGTCAGTGCAGGTCGACGTCAGACACCCTCACATGTGTCAAGACGATATATCACTGCGGTCCAACATGGTTCGGAACAGCACTGAACCGCCATCAGAACCGCCGCAATGTGAGGCCGGTTTTAGATTTTGTGTCTCCATACAAATTCTTGTGAATGTCTTATTTAGAGAATCTCACCTTTATCCTTAAATCCAGTAGGTTGGTGATTTTGTAAGAAAAATGATGGATAGAGTAACAATCACTCTGGATACAATTAGTTCCGACTACAGAATTATCAACGTTGTGTCACAGGCCATGAACTCAGAGCTATAAGGAAATTTCAGCCTCCCAAGCCCACAAAAGAGAGCCATTCATACAGCGTCTTCTCCCACATTCGGGTGAACCCACCCATGACCTTTATCTCCAGCGGCTTCCCTGACTCGTGAACACATCATCCATCTGCATCACCATTTTTCATCTAATCAGTGTATAATGCTTGGTTTTTACAGTCATCATTACACGTCAGGAATGATCACATGTTCACTCGCTCTCTTCGGATCCTACACATGTTCCCGTGAGCCATCGGGAGATGCTCACAATGGTGGTCTATGTCGCTGGAGAGTTCCTCCAACAGCCGACCGAGTTGTTAGGGAGACCAGAGTTCACATGGGTCTTTGTGGCTTTTGGTTTTGTCTCACAACACACAACCCTATTCACACACACACACACACACACACACACACACACACACACACAGTCACATCCTGCTTTTATGAACAGGCTTAAAATACAGTGGTGACCCTTGTGGCCCTAGAGCTGGTGCTGACCTTTGACCTGGGTCACCCTTGTCACCAGGACAACAAGGAAAATAATGTGGCTTCTTGCCTCTTTTCTAAGCGGGTGGTTTTACAACTGTGTGTTAAAAAGATTTTATTGCTTCCGCTAATGACACACCCCATCACAGTATACTGCTATTTATAAAGTTTAAAGAAATAAATAAGAAAAACAAATCACCAAATGTCATGACTAACCAATCAGAATCAAGTATATATCTAACTATTAACGTGGGAATATTCAGCCACATCCACCAAGCCTCATGTATCTCTCTCGGGTTCAGGTGTTTCTGTGTTTTAAGCTAACTGGCTGTTCCAAATTGACCCTAGGTGTGAATGTGAGTGAGAGTGGTTGTGTGTGTGTGTGTGGGAGTTAGCCCTGGGTGTACCCCACCTTCACCCAGCGTTGGCTGAGTTAGGCATCAGCCTTCCCACGACCCAGATGGGATTCATCAGTTCAGCAAATGAGTGAGTGAGAACATCCTAAATATATATTCTTTTATTCCTTATGCCTTCCTTTGATTTTGGAGATGATCCAGATCAAATTCTGGACCCAGGAATTCTTTAAAGGATTCTTTAACATTGAGATACGATTGACAGAGCTTTATATCAGGGATTGTTGGGCTTCACAGAGGTTTGCACACTCTGAGTGCTTTTGTCTGAATATATTTCAATATTAAAGGTGTAAAAATATACAGATATTAAATAATAAAAGTTTATTACACTTTAATATGATAACAGTTCATTTATTTGTATAAATAATAAATATTTTTGATGTAATTAATAGTCATTTCTTTTCTCAAAAATTTAATTGTGTGTGTGTGTGTGTGTGTGTGTGTGTGTGTGTGTTGTGTGTGGTCTGCTAAAGATGAAGCATCTTTGAACTAATAATTAAAAAAACAACAAAAACATCTGAATCACTTTAGTGCTGAACGCCATAATAAATATTTCAATATTAAGAGTATGATAATATTTATTTAGATTTTTACATTAATCAGTGTTTAAATGATTATCAGTTTAAACCCATAACAGCTGCTGCTTTGTTTTTCTTTTTTGCTTTTTTTTCACCCCTCAGCACATCTGGAATCCCTATTTCTCTGTTATAATCCTTATAATCCTAAAGTCGTCCAAGAGAGCATGTACGACTCCGACATGCGTAAATGTACTTATCTAGAAATCCTTCTGCGTTTGAGCACAGCACTCAATCATTTTTGTCCTCTCTGTCAAATAGCATTTAATTTACAGTTAAAATCACGAAGCAGAAATCAGTGGGTAGACAGTGAGATGAGAATTCAAAGTGTAATACAGCAAAAACTGGTTGTGGTCTTTTTTTTGTTCAAAAACAGTAACTGTGTGTTAGATCACACACACACACACACACACACACACACACACACACACACACAGCTGCCCAGTGTGTTCTGCTACTGGGCGGTGCAGCCTGTTTTTTGGGGGGGGTGTTTAAGGGACTATTGTGTGAGTGAGGAGGGGGGGAGCTCAGGGGATGAGAGGGACACATCTGTTCAGAGAGACAGAGAAGGAGGGAGTAAAGTACAAAGGGGGCGAATTAAAGTAAAAAGACAGAGTTCTAAGGACAGGAGGACGGACGGAAGGAAGGAAGGAAGGTAAGAGCTCCATTGTTTTCTTGTTTTCTCTGTTTTATTATTCACTCTTTGTTATTTTCCTGCTCTTTATAACTGTCAATCCAGGTGTTTGCAGATGTAAATAAATGGGATGCACAAACATATCTACTGGACTTATTCATTATAGTAATTTAGGTAAGGCAGCATGAATTGTACAGGATTAAACAGATTGTACAGATAAACTCTAGCTTCAAATTTGTGTTAGTAGATTCTGTTAGCTAGTATCAATAACGGCCCAGATTTTAACTTTAGATTATGACACTTGAAGCCTGTTGAACTTCCCCTGATTTGAAAGCGAAAGTTACTGGTCATGGCGGTGGGTGGCACAGTGGCATAGCATGTCCAGCTCACAGCAAAAAGGTCCTGGGTTCAAGTCCCTGGTCCAGGGGTTTCTCTGTGTTACAAATAATAATAATAATAATAATAATAATAATAATAATAATAATGATAATAATAATGATAATAATACAGAAAATAATGGCAGCATGGTGGAATAGTTGTTAGGTCGTCTGCTTCACAGCAAGAAGGTCCTGTGTTCAAGTCCAGGGCTCAGTTAGGGCGATTCTGAGTGGAGTTTGCATGTTCTATCCGTCCTTGTGTGGGTTTCCTCCAGGTACTCCGGTTTCCTTCAGCAGTCCAAAGACGTGCACATTAGGCTAACTGGCTGTTCCAAATTGCCCCTAGGTGTGAGTGTGAATGGTTGTGTGTGTGTGTGTGTGTGTGTGTGTGTGTCCGTCTTCACCCAGGGTCAGATGAGGTAGGCTCCAGCCTCCACGCAACCATAATAGTTACAGTAAGTGGTACAACAAATGAGTGAGTGAGTTAAAAATAAATAAATAAATAAAATGATGTAAATGCAAATCCATAGCTGGTATCATGCTATCGGACGATCCGTAAGGATTCCAGCACCATCATGGGGAAACAAAAACCCATAGGGAAAAATTCTCTATTTGCTCTACTCCAAGATATTAATCCATTACAGATCTGTCTCCAAAAATCTACTGTGTTTAAATGAAACTCATCTTTTCACCTGCGTGCTTTTAAAGGACTGAGTTTAAAATAAAATGTTTGAATTTTATGTTTAAAGCAATCTAAGAGCCTGTACACCAAAGCTTCCCAACCATGGTCCTGGAAGACCCCATTTGTTCATTCATTCATTTTTTAAGCCACATACCCATCTCAGCCGACTCTGGGCGAAGGCGGGGTACACCCTGAACAGCTCACCAGACCATTGCAGTGCCAACACACACAAAACCATTTACACAAACACTCACACATAGGGGCAGTTTGAAACAGCCAATCAGCCTGCATGTTTTTGGACTGTCGGAGGAAACCGAAGTACACGGAGGAAACCCACGTGAGCACGGTAAGAACATGCACACTCCACACAGAAACGCCCCGAGCTCAGGAATTAAACCTAGGGACCTTCTTGCTGTAAGGCGAATGTGCTAACGACTGCACCACCGTGCCACCAGGAGACCGCATATACTCCATGTTTAAGTGTTTTGTTTTGGGGGTTTTTCAGCTGAGTTTCATAATGAATCAGCTTCTTTGAATACGATATGATGGGAGCAGGGAAAACTGTAAAATGTGCAGGTCAGGGTCTCCTCCAGGACCATGGTTGGGATTGTGCACCATGGATAAAACTTTGGACATTTTATAGTGTATAGGAGTCAAACAGCAGAACGATGATCCAGATGTTTTATAAAGTTGTTTTATAGCTGAAAGCAGCAACGACAGGTAGCCCGCACAAGCACGGCGAGAACATCCAAGCTCCCCATCAAAACTCCTTCGTCGAGCCTGGAACTCAAACCCAGGACCTTCTTGCTGTGAGGCAGATGTGTTAGCCATTGATACCATTGATACCCTGATAATAGAGCTGCTGAAGGGATATAGCATGAATGAAAGACATCCATGTTTAAGTAAATGCAAAAAAAAAAAAAAATCCTACTTCAGGTTTGCACATGACTAATCCAGTAAAAAGGGTCATTAGAGAAATGTCTTTTATGCTGCCGGGAAGTTTTGCTTGTAAGGATGAGTAATTGGATTGAAGATGGATGGATTGCATGACTGAAACTCGTAGCAGGGGGGGAGGAGAGGAGAGGAGAGGAGAGGAGATGAGATGAGATGAGATGAGGGGCGTAGACTGTGGATTTAATTTAAACCGGACAACATTGTGTAAGGGGCTTGTAGGACGTGAGGATTTAATTACATTACGAAGTGTCATTTCATTTAGGGACAGAGCGGGTGGATGAAAAGCGTCAGAGAGCGGTGGGATGAAAGGCGTCAGAGAGAGGCGGGATGAAAAGGGATAGTTGTGGGATGAAGGAGATAAAGTAGAAAAGCAGCTCTCAGTGGTGAAAGGAGAACAGGGTAAAAAGGACAAAGTGTGATGGAGACACAAAGATACTATTATTGTACTTCAGAAGCATCTTTTATTTAGTATTATCTGTGTGCATAGTGGTTAGCATATCTGTCTCACAGCAAGAAGGTCCTGGGTTTGAGTCTCGAGCTCAGCATGGGTGTGTATGTGCGGAGTTTGCAGGTTCTCTCCATGCTTGCATGGGTTTCTTCTGGGTACTCCGGTTTTCTTCTACAGTCCAAACCATTGCACATTAGGCTAATTGGTTGTTTCATATTGTTCCTTGGTGTGCATGTGAATGGTTTTGTGTGTTGCCCTGTGACGGACTGCTGAGCTGTTCAGAGTGTACTCCACCTTTGCCCAGAGTCAGCAGGGATAGTCTCCACCCCTCCCACGACCCTGGAAGGATTAAGCGGTCTGGCAAATCAATGAATGTCAACATTTAAGTGTAAATTTTCATTTTTGTAGACTTTCCCCATGTCAGAAAACTTTGTGTCACCGAGCACAGACACTGTTGACTCCCTTAATAAACATTAAATCAACCTTTTCTAACAGAAAGTTAAATTCTTTTAAATAAATTCAGTACACTTTTCTTCACAAGGCTCTGCTACATTTCATACATTTCAATTCTAAGTTAAAGGGACGGTGTGTAAGATCTAGCAGGATCTAGCAGCATCTAGTGGTGAGGCTTCAGATTAGAGCCAATTAAAATTCTATTCCTGAACCCTTCCCTTTGAAACCTGTATGGGAGGGGTCCCATAGATATATAGACATATATGTGAAATTGGTCCATTTCGGCACATCAAGCGGAAGTGCGCAATTCGCCATCTTACAGCGGTGCAAGCTGGGAGCAAGTCTCAGCTGCCAACTGTTTATGGGATATAACTTTCATGATACAATAATGAAAAGCTGCCTTAATTAATGTGTATATAATATAAAATGTATATAAATATGA
>JAQMYF010000016.1:18012240-18031259 GCA_030014195.1 Neosilurus mollespiculum
TACACTATTGTATATACATATATATATATATATACACTACACACTACTATATATATATTTATATTTTTATATATATTTACATACTACACACTACTGTATATATATTTATATATATATTTATATACTACACACTATTGTATACACACACACACACACACACACACTACTAGCTACATATATATTCCATGCCCATTTATTTGCTGACGTCAGTCGTTAGAGTACAGGTGGAAAGGGAGGAGCTTCTTTTCAACAGTGAAATGATGATGCTACTGTTCCGCAGAAGAAGTTTTTTTTACACCCACATTAGAGTCATCATAAGCACACCTCTCCACCTCGCTTTCTCTCCGTGATCTGCGATGCGACCGGCTCGGAGCTGGAGCGCGCGGCCCCTGAACGCTCCTGCTGCACCGGAATGAGCAGAACGAACCCGGCACCACCGGAAAGTTTCGCTTTCGGATCAGACCACAGCACCTGTCCGAGCTGGGATGAGATGCCACGAGAGATTTCTGATCCTCACAGGTTTCCTGTGTGGAGGACTTCTCATCTTCGCCTCCTGGAACGCCACGAAGGACGGTAGGCGCGTTCACGCTCTGTTTATTATAAGGCTAGGAATTAATACGTCATAACACGCACGTTTATTCCTTCCTGATGTCGCGTTATGAACTCTTTTTTTTTTTTATTTAACTTTTTTCTAGCCATTCCTTTTTAAGTTCGACCAGGAACCATAACACAAAGGAAAGACTTGCCTTACTCTTATCTTTGCGATTCATTCATTAAAAGTTTAAAAAAACTAAAAAACAAAACAAAAACACACTCAACTCATTCATTGATCAGTAGCTGAATTGCACTGTGACAGATATTTAAAGGGGTGGTGTCACTCTCCACTTAAACCACTTAGCTAGCCCTACCAGGGTCTTCAGAAGGCTGGAGCCTATCTCAGCCAACACTGGGCAAACTCGGGGTACACCGAAAACAGCCCGCCACACCATCACAGGGCCACAACCATTCACAATCACACTCACACCAGAGGTCAACCGAGACAGCCAGTTAGCCTAACATGAAGGTCTTTGGACTGGGGAAGGAAACCGGAGTACCCGGAGGAAACCCACATAAGTACAGGGAGAGCATACAAAAACGCCCGACCCTGAAGATAGAACCCAGGACCTATGATCCCGAGGGCAGTGTCATGGTGGTTTAAGGAAAATATCTCCCAAATATTATAAAAGGTGTTTTCAGACGAGACGTAATCATTCATACAGATGGGAATTTGGTTTACGTTAGCTAAGGGTACCAGACATGAATTGGGTTCATACGTAAGTTCTGTTTGTCAGGGGTTTGAAACAGAATCAGATCAAGATTAAGAAAAAAGAATAAAAATCCATGCTGCTTCCCATTTCTGTCCACAACATAATAAGCTCAAAAGCTCGAACTTCTTTTTGATTTGAAAGCTGAAAGGCTGTTTAACAAATATAGACAAGTATTTTGGACATTCGTGGCATCATCAAACGAGTTTTTGCAACTAAATTTGGGTAAAAATCATGACTCCTTTAACGATGGAACATTACGTGATAGACTATAAGCAGTCTAATCTCTTTCCACGGAATACATTATAAATAGTCTACACTGTATATTTGCCTTATATACTGTAGACTATTGTTTAATTTTAGTTTCACTATTTGAATACCGCTACACAGATAATTCGACGGTGTAAGATCCACTCTGACTGGGTTTATTTGAACACCGTGCTTGTATGCTGGTGTTTACTTCCTATTAACCCTATTTTAAGCATATTGGTTCAACTCCGTATTTAGTACTTTTGCTTAAAATCAACTGTGAGACCTGTAAAGGACCAGTCACAAACCTGGACAAGTTTAAAAGCACTTCTCAGCCAACTCATGGATGCATCTAGCACCACTACCACCTTTAAACCTTACTGTAATAACCTTTTTAATATAATTAGATTTATAGAATTTGGCAGACGCTCTTATCTAAAGTGACCACCATCCCACCCAAATGTCTTTTATGTTATTAACACTTTCAGTAAGTTTCATTGAGTTATTCCGATTATATCAAGTGTTACTCAGCATATCAATTATGCAGTCTTACTTAGAAAATTACCTCCGTAGAGATCCTAGTCAAACTGGTAGGGCGTCTTCGCCAACTGGCGTTGATTGAAATGCCGTTGTTCGGGAATTAATGCTATACATCAGTCAGGATAACAAAACAAGGAATTCTAAAGTTCTTGAGTCATCGTTGTTTAGTTTTGTGACATAAAAATGGCTTTGCAGCTGATGAAGATGTTCGACCAGTTGAACTAGCTTGTCAGACTAAACAGGATTCAATCACCTGAGGTCGTACAAAATACAGTGCATTCAGTAATATATTAGCCTAATGTATGTAGTATGATATATCCAGTAATCCAACACTTTCAGCCTAGGTAGTACTTTATATACTGTAACATAGTCTGGTTCGTTATATAGGGCACTACACTGTATTTCAAATAGTCCAATACCCAATGTCTTTCAATAAACCATATATACACACACTGCCTGGCTAAAAAAAAAAAGTTGCACATGCTAATACTCTGTTGGACTGCCTTTAGCCTTTGTTTCTAGCATTGTTTCAATAAACTTCACAACATCACAACATTTATTACCATCTGGAGTTGGCTCTTTGTTTGGGTGCCAGGGTGGTACGGTGGCGTAAATGCGGAACATAGAACATCTGAGTAACAGCAAGAAGGTCCTGGGTTCGAGTCCTGTGTGGAGTTTGCATGTTCTCCCTGTGCTTGCGAGGGTTTCCTCCCACACTTGCATATTCAGAACAGCCAGTTAGCCTAACGTACATTTCTTTGGACTGGAGAAAGAAACCGGAGTAGCTGGAGGAAACCCATGCAAACTCCACTAGGAAACGCCCTCGCAGAATCCAGGACTCAAACCCAGGACCTTCTTGCTGTAAAGCAGATGTGCTAACCACTGCCCCACCCAGTGTTGTTTTACCGTTATATAAATCGGGAGCAGGGTGATCCAAGGCTGCCTATCGTATGATAATTAAATTAGCACAGTAGGCTAACATTTCATATACGGAGGATGAATGATCTTGTATATATCAAGTGTTTCACAGTCAGCTTATTTGATATTCCGAAATCAAATAGATTTGAACTTTGTAGAAAGTTCCATGGCTTCAGCACAGCAGACCTGTACCATCCTGTCTTTGTCAGATGAATTCTCTTCTGCTCATCCATATGCAAATAACAGGATGTGTAATCTTACATGTCACCGGTCAAATGTTTGGACAAACCTGCCCTGAGGTTTACTATCTTCTATTTTTTATTTTTTTTCAAATCATCACCGAGATATACACCCTTTAAAAACATGACAAGGTTTGTCTGACACTAATTCTTATTCTAAGCTATCATCCTGCAAAGAGCATGCTGGGTAAGGAGGCTGATGAACAAACACAGACTAAACGCAGTCAGTTTGCCTTAAGATATCTAAAACCTTGGGACGGGCAGTGTGACACTGTACTCAAGTTGTCACAACAGAAAATTGTTCTTGTTATCACTGTTCATGTTGTGAGTTTGCATCGCGACCTTGCCATAGTTGCCTGTTTGTCACAGCGGCACTAGCCAATCATAGGCTTATGAGAGTTTTTTATGCAGAAGTGGGTGGATAGTGTTTTTTAGGGGTTTTTTTGTTTGTTTTTTTGTTTTGCCAACTTGAATGTCTTTGCTAATGGGTCATTCTGTGCCAAATCAACCAAATTTCCAAAATTTTCCCGGGTGACCATCTAGGATTTTTAAGAAAAATATTTTAACACAAACTTGGCATATAAACAATGTATCTTCGAAAAAATTTTTGAAGTGGCTGAGCACATGTCTACATTGTCAAATTCCTCTGTGAAGGAAGGCCTATTTTTGCTATTTTATTTTTTGTTCCATGTTTAGGTTGCTTTATGATTTTTTCCTTACTGAAAGTCAGTTACCTGTATATGTGAGATCTACAATATGAGCCTTATTCCTTGTATCCTTGTCTCAGTAGGTGTGTCTCCTTTATCAAAACAAATTCGCAAATGAACAAATTATTTTTGTGATGGTATAAAAATGAAAATATACAAATGATGTCATTTTTGAAATTATTTCTCTCAGTAGTTTTTTCAAGTACTGCCCATACCAAATTTAATTTTAAAATGCAAAATAGCTAAAATGTCACTCACTTGAATAAAATTGGGGTTGAGGTTACCCTATTTCAAAAATGCATTTCTGTGAAACTATTAGGAATTAAGCAGAATTATTTTGCATGCGTTCATCAGGCATATGGAGGTACTTGAAAAAAAATTCAGATAAATCGGAGACTGTCACATAGGAGCCTCTGGTTGATTTCACATGAAATGACCCTAATATGTGACTCGCTCCAGTATAATATGGATTACATCGCAAGGCAGTGTTTTGAGTAAGAAATAAAGTAAGTTGAAAATGGTGTACCTGGATGAAAATGCCAAAAATACACCCTACAAACATAATCTTTGACATGAGCAAGTTCAAATATCCATAAACACAATCTATCCATGCTAAAATACTTGTTTAAGAAAGGGACCCATGTCCACGTTGATGTAAAACAATAGAAATATCCACTTATTTTGCTGATTTTCAAACGGCTTTTGTGGTTGCTCAGGGTATTTCCTTAATTTCCTTATTTTCCAAATTCACTACCTGAATACTCTCCCTACTTACAGAATCCCAGAAGGATTCCCTCATACAGCGGTAAACCAATGAGAAGCCTCAAAACAGACGTGACTCAGTGTAAACAGAACCCATCTTTTGCTAGGAAGATGCTAGTACGATGGCGCTGATTGGTCTAGAGTCAGATTCATTAAGATATGAATGTTAGTGAGTTTCAGATGACGACATTCAGAAACTGGTTCTGTAAGTGTAATCGCTATTTTCTCAAAAGTAGCATTTCCTGATTAGCGACATACAAAGTGATGTAACTCAGTCCATTTTCATGCTATAATCATTCTGAAGCAAATAAATTCTCTTTTCAAATATATCAATATCTCAGTATGACAAATTTAATACTTAATCCATATTATGCTGAAGCATCTCACATGTGAAAATATTTTGTTAAAACATTAAACGTGTCGTGTCATAAACATCCCATTGCATAACATGGTACTGATCTGTTTCTATTTTCCCAATGTCGCACCAATACGCTTCCATAGTAACCAAACTTTTACTTGAATTTGAACCAAAAGATACTTGAATTCGAATTGGGGCTCGGTGGCGTAGTGGTCAGAACACCTGCCTCCTGGGTTTGAGTCCCGGGCTCAGTGAGGGCAGTCAGTGTGGAGCTTTTGCGTGTTCTGACTGTGCTAGTGTGGGTTTCCTCCGGGTACTCCAGTTTAATCTCACATTCCAAAGACATGCACATAAGGCTAACTGGCTGTTCCAAATTGCCCCTGGGTGTGACAGAGAGTGTGAATGGTTGAGTGTGTTGCCCTGTGAGGGAGATGTTCAGGGTGTACCTCGCCTTCGTCCAGTGCCGGCTGAGATAGGCTCCTGGAGTAAGCTGTTCAGCAAATGACAGTTGATGAGATGAATTCGAATTGCTCTGTATGTCTTTCCATTCTATCCATAAAACCTTTTTATAACTCTAAGGTTATAAAGAGGTATCCATGTCAATGTGTGTAAAACAAACCTTCCTGGGTTTTTATGCTCTGAAACTATGTGGTAGCATAGTCATGTCACATGACATATTTATAAGTTGCTCTTAAGCAATTCATCACGACACGCTACACGTACGTAAACTGCTGGTTTTATTACCGAGGGTGTAACATAATACTTTTATGAGGATACACTTCAATATCTTTACATCAGTAGTGGTTTCAAACGTAATGGCACCCTTATATTTCTCACTCACTCATTTGCCCAACCACGTATTCCGACTACCAGAGTCACAGAAGCCTATCTCATCTGACACCGAACAGCTCACAAGGCCATCAACACCTAGGGGCAATGTGGAACAGCCAGTTTGCCTTATGTGCATGTACTTGGACTGTAGGAGGAAACCGGAGTAGCTGGTGGAAACCCATGCAAGTACTTGGAGAACATGCAAACGCCACACACAAACGCCTGAGCTGTGCCCGGGGCTCAAACCCAGGACCTTCTTGCTGTGAGGTGGACGTACTAAGCGCTACACCACCACTGTTCCAGCCCTCATATATTTCTTAGTTTGTGAAAGTCTGGGTTGATGAATGAGGAAGGGATTGCTGGGCTTTTATTTTAACCATGACAGAGACGGGTCAGGTGAGCTCTGCACACTTTGAGCAAAGCTAATCTATGTGTAGCTAACATCGTATGTTTAGCCGAGTCATACATGAGTTTCAAACATTCATTCATACGCCACACTCTGTATAGGTGTTGTAGGCAGAATCACAAGAAAAACAAACCAAAACTAGATTTTGATGGTTTACTTTTCCATTTTAAAGCATCACATTAATGACGCCATCTGCACCAAGTAACTGCCATGAGAATTCACGTCTCTTCATGGAAGCATGTGTTGGTGTACACCATCTTTATTTGGTAGCTGTTGTGTGACAAGGTAGAGTGGTGGTGGGTGTGACTTGGTGGAGAAAAAATGGGCAAAAATGACAAAAATCTAGCAAAGAATTTGTCCAGATTTTCTGGTTGACACTTTGAAGAATTTTATGTATAAAAGTCTTTAAGTGTAGATATTTTATGCTGTTAAAATGGTGTAGTGTAAATGTTTCTGGACGTCCATCACAGGGCAACACACACAACCATACACGCTCACACTCACATCAAGGAGCAGTTTGGAATAGCTAATTAGCCTAATGTGAATCCTTTCGGACTGTGGGAGGAAACCTGAAAACCCAGAGAAAACCCACACATGCATGGGGAAAACATGTAAACTCCATATACAAACATCTTCATCGAGCCTGGAACTCGGACCCAGAAGCTTCTTGCTGTGAGGCGGATGTGCTAATCACTACGCCACTGTACCGATTGTTCTATAATGTCTTTTGTTTAATTGCAATATTATGTCTTCTGTATAAAATGTCACTGTTTTGTATTCTTATACACATGCAATATTGTTACACTTTTATGCTATAACCGAACTAAACGTATTCTGGTGTTTATGGTCTAGATTACACAGTTGACCAACTTAACAATGTTTACTGGAGGCTTATTAAAGCCGAGCAACGTGAACAGGAACTGTCATACAAACTGCTTCACATGATCAAGAAACTAAAGACTCTGAACAGCACCGTTGCTAACTTGACCATCATGAACTCTGCAAGGAACTCCACAGGTACGTAAGAGCACAAATGTGAACCGCTCCAGCATAATACAAATTAAGCGGGAAATTTGTCATACTGAGATATTGATATATTTGAAAAGAGAATTTATTTGCTTCAGAATGAGGTATAATACATGATTATAGCATGAAAATGGACTGAGTTACATCACTCTGTATGTCGCTAATCAGGAAATGCTACTTTTGAGAAAATAGCGATTACACTTACAGAACCAGTTTCTGAATGTCGTCATCTGAAACTCACTAACTTTCATATCTAAATGAATCTGACTCTAGACCAATCAGCGCCATCGTACTAGCGTCTTACTAGCAACAGATGGGTTCTACTTACACCGAATCATGTCTGTTTTGAGGCTTCTCATTGGTTTAGCGTTA
This sequence comes from Neosilurus mollespiculum, assembly GCA_030014195.1. Lineage (NCBI taxonomy): Eukaryota > Metazoa > Chordata > Actinopteri > Siluriformes > Plotosidae > Neosilurus > Neosilurus mollespiculum. The sequence goes on from JAQMYF010000016.1 coordinate 18,019,953, forward strand.
TATGATTCTGGGAGTATTCTGGTAGTGAATATGGATAATAAGGAAATACCCTGAGCAATTACAAAAAACGTTAAAAAATCAGCAAAATAAGTGGATATTTCTATTGTTTTACAACAATGTGGACATGGGTCCCTTTTTTAAACAAGTGTTTTAGCATGGATAGATTGTGTTTATAGATATTTGAATTTGGTCAAATGTTGAAGTTTTTGCTTTGTAGGATCTATTTTTTTGGCAATATCGCATTTTCATCCAGGTATGCCATTTTCAACTTACTTTGGCTCTTACTCAAAACACTGCCTTGTGACTTAATCCATATTATGCTGGAGCAGGTCAGATATGAGCTTTAAGAAGGATAGCACAACCTGCTCACCATCCCGTCTGCCTTCCCTCACTCTTTCTCATATCCTTCCAGTTTTAAAGTTTTGGTCTTCGCAGCCCTACGCTTTCTTGTACCTGCCCCACCTCAGAGAGAAGCATGACAGCCTGTTACCGAGAGTTCACCTGGGACAGGGGCGTACTGGAGGTCAGTATTACTGTCACTGTTATCCATCCACAAATACGTTTATAAATTTGATTGTTTTGTACAGATGTAAAGAAGGGAAAAAACATTCTTGATATTGCCTGCACACTTTCCATTACTATATAATTACTGGCAGCTCAGTGTACATAATACTTAAGCGGTAAACTTTGGCATGGTTTGTAAATATTGTGATTTCGATTGGACCAGTAAAGTTACTGTGCACACTTTAAGAGCTAATATTTACTAAGAAACTACTTTGTGCACATAATTACAATAGGTTGGAAGAAAATGTCCTCTTTAAATATATATTTATTCATTTGCTAATCTGCTTATTCCGTCAAAGGTTGCAGGGAGGCTGGTCTCAGCTGGGTGAAGGAAGGGTACACCCTGAATAGCTCGCCAGTTTATCGCATGGCAACACACATACACAATCATTCACACTCATACTCACACTGAGGGGCAATTTAAAACAGCCAGTTACCCTAATGTGCATGCCTTTAGAATGTCGGAGGAAACCAGAACACCCCGAGGCAACCCATGCAAGCATGCGGAGAACATGCTAACTCCACACAGAAAAGCCGTCGCCAAACCCAGGACTGGAACCCAGGACCTTCTTACTGTGAAATGGACATGCTGACCAGTACACCGCTACGCCACCATAGCGCCCCTTCTTTACATATTAAAGAAGATAAAACACATGTTAGAGTACATTATGTCACTTTTTTCCTAAATAAATCCGTTTAGCATAAAACTATAACCATGTGCACTCTAATCCAACCACACATATTTGACTGCAGCCTACATTCAACTGACTTTTCCCTTAGTAAACTAATCCCGTTGTGCGCTATTCCCCACATGAGTCATAATCTCATTAGACCATGAAGACTTAAACAAATTTTAGGTGAAAGAGCTTACTAGGAATGCACTCTGATCTCAGGTTGGGATGTTTCCACTGAATTGGAGTGCCGGTGCTTTAATATAAGCCTTCAAGCTGCAGAGAACACGATCTAAATCTTGTTTGTGTGTGTGTGTGTGTGTGTGTGTGTTTAATACTCTTGTAGTGTCCCTAGTCTTAGGGATCCCCACAGTTCGCCGACTGAAACAGAGCTATCTTGTGAACACGGTGAACTCCCTCCTTTTTGACCTCACACCTGATCAGAAGAAAGACATCATCATCATCGTTTTCATTGCCGAGGTAACTGGCGGTTTCTGTTTCTCTGGGGTTTTATGCCTCATTTCCTCGAATAAAATAGAAAATCTTGGTCATTAAGTTGTGAAAGACAGACAGAAAGGTTTTAATGCCTTCACTTTATTAACACTCGCTCACTCTCAATTTGCCAAACCGCTTAATCCTACAAGGGTCATGGGGAGGATGTAGCCCCCCCTTGAACAGCTCGCCAGAGGATCACAGGGCCAACACACACGTAACCATTCACACTAACACGTAGGACCTTCTTGCTGTGAGGTAGACATGCAAACAACTACACCACCATGTCACCATGCATTCACTGACTCACTGTCTCACTCATTTGTTGAACCACTTAATCCTACTAGGGTCAAAGGGAGGGATATATGCAAATTAAAACACGCAGACATACACACACACACACACACACACACAGAAACTTATTCTATTGTAGCCACTCAGTGAAATACTGCAGTACTTCCTCTATCAGTGGTGGCCCGAAGGCCAATTCAAGGTCATGTTTTTTAATTCCATTGTTTTGTTGAAGTTTCCTTTTCCCAGAACAAGTTTCAGAACAGAATTTGCGTCGTATGTGTTTTAAGCCTCAGTGAGAAGTGTGTGTAACCGTAGGCTTCATTTCAGTTCAATTCGGCTCTAGGGTGTCTTTTTTTAATGATTTGTTTTTATTCTTTCTTCACAGACAGACAACGTATTTCTGAAGAGTGTCACGAAAACCGTTCAAGAGAAGTAAGTCTTTTTAAACTACTGTACACGCTGCATACATTTATAAATATAAAGGGGTGAGAACAAAACAGGGGGGCACGGTGGCGCAGTGGTTAGCACGTTCGCCTCACAGCAAGATGGCCTGGGGTTCAATTTCCAGGCCCGGGCGTTTCTGTTCTCCCCGTGCTTGTGTGGTTTTCCTCTGGGTACTCTGGTTTCCTCCCACAGCCCAAAAACATGCACTGTAGGCTAACTGGATGTTCCAAATCGCCCCTAGGTGTGAGAGTGAGTGTGAATGGTTGTGTGTGTATTGCCCTGTGATGGTCTTGCAAGCTGTCCAAGGTGTACCTCACCCACGCCCAGAGTCGGCTGAGATGGGCACCAGTCTCCCCATGACCCTAATTATGAATAAGCAGCCTAAAAAATTATTGGATGAAAACAAAACAAAGGCTAAGTCACTTATATAATGATATAATATGAATATCATATAAAATGAATCAAATTAACAAAAACAAATCCCTGCTGTATATAGCCCCATCGTTACAGGAACCTAATAAGTTCATTTCATACTAGAGTCATGTGAGAATCAAGCATTTTGATTGGTTGATGGAAAACACCTTGTTTTTGCTGCTCATGGTAGCATTAACAAATTTATATCCAAAATGTGTCTTTATCTCCTTTTTGCACTGATGCATATTACACAGTATTACACAGTATAACCCAGGGTGGCACGGTGGTGTAGTGGTTAGCACGTTAGCCTCACAGCAAGAAGGTCCTGGGTTCGAATCCCAAGCTTGGCGAGGGTGTCTGTGTCTGAATTTTGAATGTTCTCCTGATTTGGTTCTATTCTTAAATTATGATAATATCAATGCTAACAATAAGAAGAATAAAATTGATTATTGGTTCAAACATTATCCACTCAAATCCCAGATAATGGACCAATCAGATTGCACCTTTTCCTTGTAGTGTATACTAATTACTGTGTATATAAACTACACGCCCATTAGCCTGTATAACTATATCTTTTTATGCGATACAACACCTGCTAATAACCATATTAAATCTGTGATAATAATTATAATCATGATAATAATAAGCATTTTTTTGTTATTTGTTGGCACACTCATTCTAGCTTGTAATGTTTGCAGCAAACAGAAGCACAGGAAATTAGAACCCACAAACAACAAACCCACATGCACTTGTCAGTTGTTAAAAGGTCATTTCTAATTAGAGTAGCACACTGACTTGATGGTGCAGTAGTGCTGAAGTGCCGGAGAAATTTGTTTTATGCTGGTTTACTGTTGTATACTTCACATTTCAATGAATGTTGAGCATTTATTATTAACAACAAACTCAGATCTGAGTTGGGCGGTAGGGTGGCATAGTGGATAGCACATCTGTCTCACAGCAAGAAGGTCCTGGGTTTGAGTCCCCAGGCTCGGGTTTTCTGTGTGGAGTTTGCATGTCCTCCCCATGCTTGTGTGGGTTTCCTCCCAGTATTTCCGAGTTTTCTCCCACAGTCGAAAGACATTCACGTTAGGCTAATTGACTTTTCCATATTGCTATATATATATACATATATACATACCCTAGGTGTGAGTGTGAATGTGAATGGTTGTGAGTGTCTGCTGTCTGCTTAGTGTCAGTCTGCTGAGTCGTGTGCTTACTTACTCGCATACTCATATAACATATGACAGGAAGTCAAAAGAAGTAGTTGGCAGTGGCTTAGTGGTTAAGGTCTTACTTATCTGTATTCAATCCTCAGTACCACCGACCTGCTTCTGTTGGCTCCTTGAGTAATACTTTTAACTGTCCGTTGCTCAGTTGTGTTAAAAAATGTAAGTCACTCCGGTTGTGGGCGTCTACCAAATTGTTATCAGGATTTGTGTGTGTTTGTTGGCAGGATCACGCAATAAAAGTTATTTGTGCATTTTCACTTAATTTGCATAAAACTATAGGCTTTGGACAAGGAAGACTTTGATTTTGAAGATAACTCGGATCAAATTCTGGATTTGGGAATTTTTAAAGGGTTCTATTTTTTTATTATTAATTTTCTTTTTCTTTCTTTCTTTCTTTCTTTTTTTTTTTTTTGGAAGTGTGCTATTACTTCAAGTCCAGCCGAGGATGCTGTGTAGTTCCTGGTAATTTTACAGCTTGGTGGAGGTTTTGCACTCTCTGAGGTTTTGAGCTTTTGTTTTTTAGAAAAATGGCATATAATAAAATATCTAATTATACCTGACCCTTCTATGTACTTCTCTCAAGAATTTTAAAAGTATTATTCCAGAGATTGTAAAAGAATTTCTTTGGAGTGTCTCTCACTGGTAGACTGACATGTCTGATACGAAATCTAGACAAGTGTAGCAACAGAAACTAAAGGAATGGCAGGAATTAGCAAAGCGTCTCATGATTTTGGACATCACCTGTAAGCTCATATAGAGTATATAGAAGAGGGTAGTTCACAGCTTTCTCTCAGGGTGTTACACAGCCATGTGAAGCAGCAGGAGCAGCAGTTGGAAGAGATTCAGTGGGTTTGTTTGACTTCAGTTGTATCAGAGGAAACCTGTATAGCCTTCAAGCTCCCAGGTTACTAGCTGTCCTGTTGAAGGAGAGAAAGCTAAGAACGAATGGAGGAAAGAATCAAATTTCCTGCTTTGGCGGTATGGTGGCGTAGAGGTTAGCACGTCCGCCTCACAGCAAGAAGGTCCTGGGTTTGAGGCAAGGGCCTTTTTTGTTTGGGGGTTGCATGTTCTCCCCGTGCTTACATGGGTTTCCTTCGGGTACTACAGATTCTTTCTACAGTCCAAAGACATACTAATTAGCTGTTCCAAATTGCCCCTAGGTGAGAGGGTGAGTGTAAATAGTTATGCTTGTGTTGGCCCTGCAATGGACTGGTGAGTTGTTCAGAGTTTACCCCGCCTTTGCCCAGTGTTGGTTGAGATAGGCATTATAGTTACATTTATGGCATTTGGCAGACACCTGATCAGTTGAGCCCCAACAGTGGTAGCTTAGTGGTACTGAGCCTTGAACCCACAACCTTCAGATCAGTAACTCAGAGCCACGACTGCCCAAGAGGCTTCAGCTTCCCCTTGACCCTAGTAGTAGAATTGTTATTCCGGTTAAGCAGTTGTGTAAGGGTGAGTGAGTGATTTCCTGCTGCAAGATTCTGAGAAACAGGAACAGCAACATTGCTGAGGTTTGAACACGTACTCTACATTCCCATTGGTCCACTTTCCGAGTGCATAGTTTGAGATTAGGGCCGATATTCTTTCGTGTGTTTAGTGTCATGTTCATTGTCTAACCTTTGTTTGTGTTACCTTTTGTCCACACCAGTGTTGTAGCTGTTGGATGGTTCCTCATTACAGCAAAACCACCATACCTGACACACACTCACACCTGTATCACACACACACACACACATACACACACACACACACACACACACACACACACACACATGAAATCAATAAATTATCCAATAAAATAATATTCCTGATAAAGAAAGTATATTATAGTGTATTAAATCAGCATGCATTGTGTGTGTGTGTGTGTGTGTGTGTGTGTGGTATGTGTGTGTGAAGTTTTCCAGATGATGTGAAGTCCGGACTGGTGGAAGTCATATCTCCGTCTCCACACTATTATCCAGACCTGTTTAACTTGAAGGAAACATTTGGTGACTCAAAAGAAAGAGTGAAGTACGTGCATGCCCCTTTTTTCTTTCTTTTTTTAATTTCCTAGCATGCTACATGTCCTCATATGGAAAGTATGTGGTGCATACGTATTTATTTATGCTAATTGTGTATTTTTAGGTGGAGGACGAAACAAAACCTGGACTACAGTTACCTGATGATGTACGCTCAAGATAAGGGTGCATACTACGTTCAGGTGATGGTCTATATGTGGCCCAGGACACGTAGCATCTATACCTAGCTTAATAATGTAAACATCCAAAGAGTGACACAAATCTTTTACTTCTTCTTCTTCTCCTCCTCCTCCTCTTCTTCTGTTCTTTCTTCTCCTCCTCCTCTTCTTCTGTTCTTTCTTCTCCTCCTCCTCTTCTTCTGTTCTTTTTTCTCCTCATCCTCTTCTTCTGCTCTTTGTTCTCTTCCTCCTCCTCTTCTTTTGTTCTTTCTTGTCCTCCTCCTCTTCTCCTCCTCCTCCTCTTCTGTTCTTTCTTCTCCTCCTCCTCCTCTTCTGTTCTTTCTTCTCCTCCTCCTCCTCTTCTCCTCCTCCTCCTCTTCTGTTCTTTCTTCTCCTCCTCCTCTTCTTCTGCTCTTTGTTCTCCTCCTCCCCTACTCTTCTCCTCCACCTCCTCCTCCTCTTCTTCTTCCCTCTCCTCCTCCTCCTCCCTCTTCTTCTGTTCTCTCCACTCCTTCTACTCTTCTTCTTTTTCTCCTCCTCTTCTTCTTCTTCTATTTCCACTCCTCGTCTTCTTTTTACTTCTTCTTATTCCCTTCCTCCTCTCCTTCTTCTTCTCTTCTCTCTTCTCCTCGTCCTCCTCCTCCTTCTCTTCCTCTTCTCTCTTTTCGTCCTGCCCTTCTTCTGTTTTCTCTCCTTCTTCTTCTCCTCCTCTTCTCCTTCTCTTCTCCTCCTCCTCCTCCTCTTCTTCTCTTCTTCTTCTCTTCTGTCTTCTCCTCCTCCTCCTACTCTTCCTCCTCTCTCTTTTTCTCCTCCTCTTCTTCTGCTTGCTCTCCTCCTCGAAGAGGACTTCTTCTTCTCCTCCTCCTCTTCCTCTTCTTCTTCTTCTTGTCCTCCTCTTCTTCTCTTTACTTCTCTCTTCTTCTCCACCTTTTTCTCTTCTTCCTCTCTCTTCTTTTCTCTCTTCTTCTCATTTCTTTACTTCTCTCTAAATGTGTTTTCTCTTCTCTTTTCTTCAAGTTTTTCATCGTTTTTTATCATCTTCCTTTCTTCTGTTTTTATTTGGAGAGAAGTAAAGAGAAGGGATGAGAAGATTAGAAGAGAGAATAAATTATGTGTCTTTGGTTCTGTTACACAGTCTTTCTGCTTTTCTCTTTTCTTCATTTCTTTTCTTTTTTCTTCTTTTCTCTTCTCTTCTCTTCTCTTCTCTTTTCTTCTCTCTCTCTCTGTGTGTGTGTGTGTGTGTGTGTGTGTGTGTGTGTGTGTGTGTGTGTTCAAATACTTTACATGTGACATTGTTCAGAAATAATTTGTACACAGTGTGCTGATGTTTTCCGGTATATGTGTTTTGTGTGTGTGTGTGTGTGTGTGTGTGTGTGTGTGTGTGTGTGTGTGTGTGTGGTTATTTTAGCTGGAGGATGACATTGTGGCAAAGTCAGGATACAGTGACACTATAATGCAGTACATCAGTAATGTGAAATTACAGCAATGGCTTTTCATCGAGTTCTCCCAACTGGGCTTCATAGGTACGTCTCCTCTTCTCTTCTCTATTTCTCCCCTTCTTTACTTCTTCTCCTCTTCTCTACCTCTTGTCTTCTTCATCTCTTCTTCTTCCCCTCTTCTCCTCTTTTCTTCACTTCTTCTTCTCCTATTCTCTTCTTTATCTCTTCTTACCACTTTTCTTTTCTTCTACCCCTCTTCCATACTTCTCCTCTTTTTCTCCTCTTCTTTTTTCCATCTCTTCTCTTATTAATTTCTTTGCCTCCATCTGTTCTTCATCGCCACTTCTTCCTTTATTCTCTAAGCCGCTTAGTCCTAATTAGGGTCGCGGGGAGGCTGGTGCCCATCTCAGCCGTACACCCCAGACAGCTCACCAGACCATCGCAGGGCCAACACACACACAACCATTCACACTCACTCTCACACCTAGGGGCAATGTGGAACGGCCAATTAACCTACTGTGCATGTTTTTGGACTGTGGGAGGAAACCGGAGTACCCGGAGGAAATCCATGCTAACCACTACTCCACCGTGCCGCCCTTCTCCTTTTCTCATCTCTTTTCTTCTCTTCTTCGTCTCTTGTCTTCTCTTTTAATCTTTTCTCTTCTTCTTTGCTCTTCTCTCCTAATTTCTATTGTTTTTGGGTTTCCTTTTTCTTCTCACTGCTCTTCTGTTGTGTCTCTGGTTTTTTTGTGTACGTACAATACAGGTTAAATGTCATACAGTAACGCTGGTCTTGTTCATTCTCCCCTACTTTCAACAAAGCAGAAAAAGTATGTGATACTTTGGGAGAAACATTTTTTTCTTTTACACACAGAACCTGAGATCACGAAGTGAGAGACAGAGACACGAGCTGTCAGTGTTTCACACATATTCACGAATCTATGCTCGGTTGCGCTGTGTTGATCACCTTCACCACTGTGAAATGAATACTTCTGATATGAATAGAATCAACACACCCTGACACACAATACACTTTCCTTTCCTTTACAGGGAAACTTTTCCGAGCGTCGGACCTGCCCACTATTGTGGAGTTTTTTTTGATGTTTCACAAGGATAAACCCATCGACTGGCTGCTGGATCACATCCTCTGGGTTAAAATGTGTAACCCAGAGAGGGACAGTGTAAGAGATTTTAGACTTTTGCTAGTATCCGAATGAGGCAGGAAAAAAATTCAAGGAGTAAAGGTTAAATGAAACGCAAGTTTCCATATACAAAACAATTGCAGGATATTTTGTTCATAAGGTCCACGTGAGCCCCAAGTGCCCCTAAGGGTGTTCTCTGCCCTCGCCCAGAGTCGGCTGAGATGAGCACCAGCCTCCCCACGACCCTAATTAGGATTAAGCTTTAGAAACTGAATGAATAAATGAATGAAGTCCACATGGGATTCCTCAGCAATCTCAGCAATGGCTGGAGATGACCCTTAGAACCAAATTTTATTCAAACGTCTCTATATGCACCCAGAGCAAAGTCTGCCTTAAAAGGGTTATCAGGCATTCGGAAACACTCAGCATTATCTTTCCATTGACTTCTCTTCACTTTCAGCTTTTTTGACATCAAATAAGTTTATTTCTAAATTCTTCCTCCATTTAAACGCATGTGGTTATTTTAAAGAAAAATGCAACACCGTATAGCCACTGCTCTATAATGTTACAAATCACTTTGTGGCCAAGTAATAAACATTTTTCTTTAACTATGCTATAAATGAAGATCCATTCACACAAGAGAGAAGTGACCGTATTGTTAAGATGAGAAGCTCTTGTTGTACTGTAGGGTGTTATATTTACTTAAAGGAACCGTACCAATATTAGCACCATTTAAAGAGGTCAATCATTCAAATCCTTTACAATACATCAGCTGTACACGGGGAAAAAAAAGATGGGGGGGGGGGGGGGGGGATAACGAAATATGCTACAAGTCCCATAGACAGCCAGAAGAATTTTTTAGGTACAGCTATTATAGACAAAAATTCAGCTACCACTGATTTAAAAAATAGACTTAACTGCATGTCAGTCTTTCAATTTTCAAGCCAGATTTTCAGAAGCCATCTTGGTGAGACCACCTTGCTGTAAGACCTTAGTGTGGAGTGGTACAGTTGGAAGCCAATATAGCTTGAACAAACTTCAATGTCTCCTTAAATTCATAGAACGTTTACCAATAGTTTTACTGATTAATTCGTAAAAAGCTGCTTGATGTATTATAGCTTTGAAAAAACACTGCTCTGCATAACTGAAATATGGTCAAAAAAAGGTATTTGAAGGAAATGTACATCTCAGATGTAATTATTTCCTTTTCCCATCTTTTCATGCCATTTGAGTATAACTTTCTCACTGAATAAAGTCGTCTGCTGATCCGGCTTCAGATTTTGCAGTCTTGAAACACCAGGATACACAATCCAGTGTTTTATTAGGATCAGTGATCAGCTACCTGTCACTTTTTACATTGCCTTATATATGCTACCAAAATTGAGCCTTTGCTATGCAGTAGAAAAACATTCAGCAAGAGGCTCACCAGGCAGGAGCCTCAATCCAGCTTCACTGCTTTCAATTCAAACCTAATGGAGAGGCTCCAACTACTCCTTTTTCTGTCTATGGGCTGTACACTTGGCAGCCATATTGGAGGTGCTAACAAGCTCCAGAACAGGAAGTACCCCATGTATCAAAAATATGTCAGCAATATAACCACTTAGAACTAGCATTGCAAACATTTTTTCAAGCACAGTGATTGATTGATTGATGTGTAATGTTATGCCAGTATCAATATCCATATTTGGAATTAAGACCAAAGTGGGCATGGCCTTCGGTAAGAAAAATTTTACTCTGCCACTGTTTCCCTAAATTTGGAAGTCCATTTTTGCCACTACACTACAAATAAGTTGGGTTGTAAGTCATAATTATGAGTTAGGAAGTCATAAATATGATATGCAAAGGCATAATTATGAAATGCTAAGTCTTAATTATGAAATTCTAAATGACAGTTATGAAATGCTAAGTCTTAATTATGAAATTCTAAATCATAATTATGATATGCTGAATCGTAACTATGAGATACCAAGTCATAATAATAAGACGCTAAGTCATAATTATGACAAGCTTCTTATAATTATGATTTAGTATCTCACAGTTATGACTAGGCATCTCTTATTTATGACTTAATAACTCATAGATATTTAACATCTCAGAATATCGACTTAGTATTTCACAGTCATGACTTTTCATATTTATGAATGAATTAGCATCTCATAATTATGACTAAGTAGCTCTTAATTATGACTTAGCCTCTCATAATTATTACTGAGCATCTCATAAGTATTCCTAAGTAACTCATAATTATGACTTAGCATATACTAATTATGACTGAGTATCTAATAAGCATTACTAAGTGACTCATAATTATGACTTAGCCTCTCATAATTATGACTTAGTATCTCATGAGTATGACTTAGTGTCTCAGAATAATGATTTAATCTCTCACAGATATGACTAGGCATTTCATATTTATGACTTAAAAACTTATAGTTATTA
>JAQMYF010000016.1:18048635-18071391 GCA_030014195.1 Neosilurus mollespiculum
AAAAACCATCCTATGTAATTTTCCTAAACTGTATTAATTTAGGGTGGCACAGCGGCATAATGGGTTGCATGTTCACCTCACTGCAAGAAGGAGCAGGGTTCAAGTCCCGGGCTTGGGGATGACGTTTCTGTGTGGAGTTTGCATGTTCTCCCTGTGCTTGTATGGGTTTCCTCTGGGTATTCAGGTTTCCTCCCACAGTCCAAAGATATGCACATTAGGCTAACTGGCTGTTCCAAAGATACCCCTAGGTGTGAGCGTGAATGCTTTTGTGTGTTGTCCCTGTAAAGGATTGATAATGTGTCCAGGGTGCCTTTACCTAGAGTCAGCTGAGATAGGCACCAGCTTCCCTGGAACCCTAGTAGGATAAACCATTCAAACTCACACTTGGGCGCAATTTTGAACAGTTATGGGAGAAAAATGGAGCACATGGAAGAAATCCATGCCAGCACAGGAAAAAAAGGCAAACGTTTACTTTTTTTAACTATTAAGACACAAGGAGGAACAAGGAGGAAACGTTACGAGTAACCAGAATCGAACAGAAACCTTCCACCCGTGATAAATCATTACCCTTCAACAGCTGTATAATATAATGGTCAAGCAGGTCGCAGGTCGACTGATTTTTCATATTTCGTTCCGTTTACTTTGGATTTCAAATCATGGCTACAGAGAATTAGAAGACAAATAAATTCTCCATTTGCATGTTTATTTAAAACCTTATTTGCACTCATTTGCACGCTGCGAATAGTAAAGATCATTGAACCATGAGGTTCTAAACTGTTCCTGTGGAGAAGCTTTAAAATCAGTAAAAGTCCACAGCACTATGGGTATCAGACTCGATCATAATTGTTTTCATTTCTTGGCTGTGTATACTTGATTCTGATGGGTCATTTACAGTACTCACTGGTCTGTTATGTCTTAATAGCGAGTGCAAGTCCCTCCTCTTCTAGTGGACCACCATGGGACCTGGATAGATGGATCTGCAACTGTTGGGAGCTTGGGTAGTTGAATCTATGACTTTAGGGAGATTGGGTAGATGGATCCATTGCTGTCAGGAGTTTCAGTAAATGTATCCATGATTGCCGGGAGCTTGAGTAGGTGTAGCCATGATTTTAGATGGATCTATGACTTTTTCAGAACACGGGTAGATGGATGCAGACCTTGAAGAGCTTGGGTAGATGGATCAATGATTGTTGGGAGTTTGGGTAGATGGATCAATGATTGTTGGGAGTTTGGGTAGATGGATCTATGACTTTAGGGAGCTTGGGTAGATGGATCTATTGCTATCAGGAGCTTGGGTAGATGCATCCATGATTGTCAGGAGCTTGAGTGAATGTTTCCATGATTTTAGGGAGCTTGGGTAGATGGTTTATGACTTTAGGGAGCTCAGGTAGATGGATCCATGACCTTTGGGAGCTCAGGTAGATGGATTAAATGCTGTGCTGAGCTTAGAAAGATGTATCTATGACCTTGGTGGGCTCGGGTAGATGTGCCCATGAGTTTGGGGAGCTTGGACAGATGTGTCCTTGGCTGTGCACAGCTTGGGTATTTGTGTCCGTAACTTTGGGGAGCTTTGGTAGTTGAATTAGATCCCATCATTTTGAAAAGCAGACAGTGATTAAGAGAATGTGTAATGCCTAGGTGAGATATCCTTAGTGATAAGGCATCAAGGATGCCACAGAATGGGTAGAGGGTCCAGGAGCCCGTTGGTAAATGACAAATGAACTGCACAGCTTAGTTTCAAGAGAATCCCTCATTTTCTTCTTCTTAATTAGAGTCTGAACACTGCTGAGTGGCATTCTCAATTCCTTGGATATTCTTTTATATACTTTTCCTGTTTAACCTTCTCCCGCAGATGCTTTGGTAATTCTTTTGCTTTCCTCATGGCTTAGAATCCAGCGCCATCAGTGTAGCACTGGCTGAAACATGCAGGGGTCTGTCCAGAGGCCAGAAACTCATTGACTTTTTACGCACACACACTGATTACCTTTAGTAGCCATTTAAAGCCATGTGTGTATGATATCAGGTTAAAACCTTCAGGGTATGTAAATGTTTTGGTTAGTTAGTTGGTCATGTGGTTAGTTTTTGTTGTCATTATGATTTAAAAAGAGCAAACCCAATTTTTTGATAACAAATAGTTTCAAACAACCACTAAGCATGAGTGAAAGAAAGGTTTTTGTATTATCATTCATATTCTGAAAAATCACAGATTCCGCCAGGGTATGTAAACTTTTGAGCACAACTGTATTCCATGTATATATATAATGCAGCATATTAAGGAGCACCAGAAATTAAATGGAGACATATTTATTAAAACAGGCACTAATAAGACCAAACAATGGTTAAATGCTGTTACACAGATGTTAAATACAGCTCGGGAATGTACGCAGCTGTAATGGAGGCCTGTTAAAACTCCTCAGTGAAAAGCACCAGGAGATCAGAAATGTTATTTCCCTGAACTGAAGCACCTGAATAACTCACTTAATTTATCAGGTCACCTAAAACACATGGTGGCACACAGCAGTTTCACAGGCACAGTCATCACTGCTGTATTCTCGAAAATAAAAACTAATATAGTACATTAAATAAATATAACATGACACAGTAATAACAAAACAAAACACAAATGAAAGCCATCAATAAATTAATGGAACTGTTTTAATACTAAAATGTTATAATACCCTGCCCTAACATAAGGCAAAAATTATAATATAAAATATTTCAAAAGAAAAATAAAGAAAGAAAAAAAGATCATTAATCAATTTCTATTGTCATAAAATACAACGGCTAACAGGATATTTTTAGTCATGTTATATTAAGAGCAGATAAAAAGCAGCGTTGTAAAAACATAACATAACAGCAGTATCTTGTATAGTATCTATACGAGGGTAAAAGTAGGCTAAGGACTGAACAAAGTAAACGGCGCCGCCATGGCGCAGAGTTAACGGACTCTCGATGCTTGAGGGATGTCAGAAATCCTCCTTTACTTCCGTTTGCTTTTGGAGTCAGTGGTCTGAAAGACACTGGAGGCAGACATAAGGTTCTCGATGTACTGACCCAGGACTTGGTTCTCGGATTTCAGCTTGAGGTTTTCCTCTTTCACGGCGTCCACTCGAGCCGAGAGATCTGATCAAGAGAAAAGGACGCATGCCTAAAGATGGACAGGTCAGAGTTCTACGCAGGACACTCCAGTTATCAAGGATATCAATGCAATAACGATACAACTATTTGCCAAAAAAAAACACCAATGGTGAGAGTTTATCAAACACGCATATCAAACATGAGTTTTGTTCTTGAACTGGCTTTTAATGTCAGCATTTAGGGCACCGTATGAATCCAGTGATGATATTTTACCCTCAAGAGTGTTCTGCAGCTCCAACACCTGGTTTATGAGCCTCGTTTTCTCTTCCAACTCCACCTGGTTTTCCAGGTCACCTGAAACACAGAAGATCTTTCAGAACACTCACGTGTCTCACGTCTCATTACATTCCACTGTCATTATCACGCTATATTAATCTTCCGCAACATATTTACAGTATTAGGTATAAAACACAATTCGTGACTTTCTTACCATCCACGTCAGAGTTCATGGTGAAATAATCGTCTTCCTTTTTGGGATGCAGGGCTGCGGCTCAAGTGCACTGAACATTAAATAAAAGATCAAATGGAATATAGTTAATTGCCTAATTAATTAATTTATGAATTAACAGTAATAATCAATTTATTAAGATATAGATGTTTATTTCATATCAAAATAAAAGTATGCAATATAAAAGTAAACTATGACTGTATAGAAAAATAGTTGAAATTGCTACTTAGCATAATTATACAATTATTTCAGTTTATTAGCTAATAATATTTTATTGATCTTTATCACTACAGTGTAAATCTATGCATACTTGCTAACTGTTCATAACGGCCAGATTTCCTGCGCTGGGATTGGATACTTAATTGATTTTGACGTCTTACTATCCAATAAGAGAACAGCTCGTGACATGCCCTACCAATGGTACCACAGGGGGCTGGATTTTTCGCAAAACAAGTACAAGGATGGGGTAAAAAAAAAAAAAAAAAACGTAACGTTTCTTTCAATCTCGACCAAACTAAAGACAAGGATTAATTGCTATTGTTTTTAAGATATTAATGATGTAATGATAATAAAGAAGGAAAAAGCAGTTCATGATCTATTCCCGAAACTCTTCCTCAGCAGCATCCAGTGAACTGCTAACAAGCTAACTGGCTAGCTTGGAGCTGACTGACGTAAACAGCTGACCGGATAAACAGCGCGTGAAAAGGTTTTATTACTTAAAATGTGCAATAAATAGATCAAAACCAATGTATAGTCTTGACCACTGGGATAAAACTATTTTTAAAAATATTTTAAAAATACCTACAAATGCATACTTACCAAATCAAGTGACTCAAATGGATCAGAAGTGTCTGATCAGAGCTTCAGGATGCTGTACGTCTATAGCAGGGTTGCCAGTTGTTCAATAATCATACACTTAAGACCCTCCCAATGCCTGCACTTCACTGTACATTAGAAAAAAAATACTACAACATTTCAAAAAACATTATACAACACAAAATTAGTGATGTGTTGCTAAAATCATACGCATATGTAGGGTTTTTTTTTTTAGGGTTATGCCTTTTTTTTTTTTTTTTTGGAGTTTGCATGCTCCTGTGCATCCCTGTGCTTATGTGAGTTTCCTCCAGGGTACTCTGGGTTCCTCCCACAGTCCAAAGTCATGCATATCAGCTTATTTGGCTGTTTCAGATTGACTCTAGATGTGGGAGTGAGTGTGAATGGTCATGTGTCTGTGTTGCTCTGCAATGGTCTGGAGAGCTGTTCAGGGTGTACCCTGACTCTGCCCAGAGTCAGCCGAGATAAGCTCCAGCCTTCCTGCGACCCTAGTAGCAGGAAGCAGTTTTGCAAACGAGTGAGTGATTGTGTAGAAACACAACGAGCGCAAAAGCATTTTATTTCTCCTACGGCACCACAATTCTTCCTTGATTACAATTTGTTAATTTATTAAAACAAACACGTCACACTTGAATAGTGCTAAGGCCACCTACGAGTGGCAATCCTTTTGTTGTTGTTGTTTTTTTGTTGTATTTTTTTGGAGAGCATGCAAGGGAATATATATTTCTAGGTTCAAAGTCGGAATTTTTAAGAAAACAAAAATTCAGAAATCATTCATTCATCCACTCATTCAATTTCTGAACTGCTTAAACCTTATAAGAGTCACGGGGAGGCTGGTGCCCATCTCCTGGCGTAAGAATACACCCTGGACAGCTCGCCAAGCAATGGTTCTTTTACGTGGCTCTCACCGTAGAAAGTGATAGACATGGCCGGCCTTTGATAACCCAGTTAGCTGCACTGGGAGAAGTCAGAAATCATTTCTGAGGAAAAAGAAATAGTGAGTTTAGGGTCAGTTTTGTCAAAATGAATGACTTGGTGTATTGATAATGGATGAATTGCTGCATTTTGCTCTTTAATAAATCACAGAATTGAACGAGACTTGAAACAAAGAACTAACAAATTCACATATATAAACACACTAAATTAGCATCAGTGCTAAAGGCACATTGACATTTAGGACATTATATAAATCTTTTTATTTATTCATTGATTTACTTTTTGTTAATACTTCACTTTCTGTCCATAATTTGGCAAATATGGTTGTACTTTCATCAGTACATGACACTAACCGTCAGTTAGTTCAAAAAAAATGAAAATAAAGAAAATCCATAATCTTTAGGAATTCATCCATTTATTTATTTATATCTTCAGGAAATGAGGAACATCCCGAACAGTGAGTGACTTGTGGAATGTTCCAAATAGTTCATGGGGGTGTATGAATGTATATGTGAATACTTTGAAACACAAAAATGTTTTTTTTTCATATTTTAACGACAACATAATTATGTGAAATCTATCACATGTATTTCTTAAAGTAATAAATATATTCAGGTTTTTGAATATTTTAGTATTGAAGCTACGTTACGCCAGGACAGGAATTAATGCAACTTTCAAACTTCCAAAAACAGTTTATTAACGTTTTAGCTTATACAGAATGTTAAAAAAAAAAAAAAAATTTGTACGTATATTTTAAATACATTTCATGTCTTATTTGCATCATGTCAGTGAACCCTAGTAATGGAATCGTCCATGTTCAACACGAAGGAAAATGAGGGAGGAGTGACCTCATCAAAATCGCTGATCTCAATGTAATTACTCAGCAATTTAGGTTGTGGAAATGACGTCTAGATTGCCGTGTGCTGGACTTCCTGTCAGCGCGAGCCTGTGGCAGCGCGAGCCTGTAGCAGTTTCTCATAGCGCGTGAAGCTTGCTTGGAAGCTGTGCGTGCAGCTAACATCCGGGGACTTTGTAGCGTACTTGCATTGCTGGAATATGACTCCTAACATGGCGGCTGTGAAGTGAAGCGCGCGTGCACGCTGTGTCAAACGGCTTTCCTCAGATTTTTTTTGTGACCAAAAACAAAAAGATTGTTTTTAATACAAACTTGGCGAGGAAGTGATTTGAATAAAAGATGGACAGCGACGACGACAATGTGGAGGAGGTTGTAGAAGGTAACGTAGCCGTTCCTTATTCACGAAATTCAACGCAGGCTTAAATAATACTGTTTGTTTTGGTCATGTTTACAGTCAAGACTGTTTTATATTTATGGCTTTTTAGTCTGAGGTTCAACACATAGACTCTTACATGTTTTTTATACAACTTTAGCTGCCCCTCGTCTGTTTAAAGGCTTTACTTTTTTTGAAATAATATAATAACCTCATTTGCATGTGTGTGAGTTTGTGACGTCATAGTTACATCATTACAGAAGCCATGTGAGAAGTCCTGTAAGTCTGTTTCAAATGCACAGGGACATGTATGAGGTGTTTACTTTCATAATCTGACCATAAACATATTATAAGTCGTGTTTCGTCACTTTCGTGAGCTTTCTGCAAATAAATCTTTACTGTTTTTGTTGTTCTGGACCTCCAAACAGCAATTTTTAAAAATATTTCTTAGTATGACAGTCTGTGTTTGTGACTTTCCTTGTTTTATTAACTTGAAGAGAGAAAAAACCGAGATGCTCATGAGGGAAAGGCTGTTTATAGCTGCTATAACGTAAGTGACATGACACAACATTAGCTGAAACTGTAAATTGTGTTTTTATTAAGTATGAACATTATTGAATTAAAGAGTGTAAGTGTGGTGTAAGAGGAATAAAACTATTTAAAATGAAGGACGCAGTGACCGAAAGAACGAGGTCGCTGATACAGGCAGCCGGGATGAATTTCCTTCAGAGGGTGCCTGGGCTTGGAGATTAGGATGAGGAACTCGGACATCCAGGGTGGAACCGCTGCTCCTCTGCATCAGAAGGAGTCCATTGGGGTGGTTCGGATGTCTGAGTAGAAAGCTTCCTGGTCGCTTCCCTTTAGAGGAGTTCAGATCATGTCCAACAAGGAGGAGGCCCCAGGGCAGACCCAGAACTCGCTAGAGGGATTACACATATACATACCGTCTGGCCTGGGAAGAATGCCTACGAATCCCCCAGGCTAGAGAGTGTTGCTGGGGGAGAGGGATGTTTGGGTTTTTCGCAACCCGTCCTCGGATAAGATAAAGAAAATGGATGGAAGTAAAGAGTGTGTCTGGTTATTTTTCTGTGGGTAACAGTGAAGCAACATATGTTTGGTGTCGGAAGTGAAGTGGGTTTGTTGTGAATCAGTGAAACAGACGATTGTGATTTTTTTTACTTTGCCTTACAGGCATCAGAAGTACTCAGAAAATTGCAAAATAGCTCCTTTAAATCTTGGATTGACTGCTGACTTATTTGCATCAATGCCTAATTGTTGAATAACTGACAACAAAATACTGAGAAAGATCATTTTGTCCATGAAAGGTGTTGACAGTTTTTCTTGAGGATCCAAATGTGGCTTATTAACAGGTTGGGAGTTGAAAACCAAACCCTGAAGTCACTAGGACAGACTTGTCACCACTCTTACCACCTGTTTATCATTGTGTATGAAGCGGATATCACACAAGCTAATCATGAATTATTATTATTATAAAATACGTATCTCTACTCTTTAAGATCTGCCTGTACAGTTCAGAGCTTTTTCTTTTTCAAGCTTTAGATCCTGTGTGTGTGTGTGTGTGTGTTTTGTGTGTTAACTGACCATGTCGTGACTCCACAGGCCCACTTGACGATGACGAGCTCCCCCACGGCTTCTGTACCGTCACCTACTCCTCCAGCGACCGCTTCGAAGGCCATTTTGTCCATGGAGAAAAGAACGGAAAGGGCAAGTTCTTCTTTTTTGACGGCAGGTGCGAGACTGCACAGGCTACACTGTGTTAAACTTCACTTGCTGCCGATTTAAAGCGCAGTGTTATTTTTGACACGTACACAAGCCAAGAGTTTCTCAGACATGATCATGAGTCATATTTCAGATGAGTCAGTGTCTTACAGACACTCAATGTAGCTCTAACTGGCTTATTATGAGTCATGTGAATCAATTATATCATGTGTAATATATACTGCTCGTCTGGCTATAACTTTTAATCATTCATTAGCAGCAGGTCGAGAAGCTTTGCCCTGTCTCACACTCTCTCACTTTCTTTGTTACTCTTTCCGTCTGTCATTACACTCTCCTCAAACTGTGTGTAGTGGTTCAGTCTCTCAGACATTCTTGCTTCTATGGTTTCAGATGATGTGTGATAGACTTTCAGCTGTTAAGCATGCAGTTTGGGGTCCCCTGTTAAGGAATCATCCATTAATAGCAATTTAAATATTTCTGTCTATTCTTTATCTATTTTGCTATTATTAAGTGTTATTGAAATATGTTTTGAGATGAGTGTGTAATGATTAAAGCATGCAGGTAGGACTATAAACTTATAAACAGGTATAAAGTGTATTTTTGTGAAAGTGGTGCGTTTTAATTGTGACTATTCCCTGAAATAACTGTCCAGTACATTCTAACTGTAGCCTAAACTAGTCGTGGAGTGATTATAAAAGTGAGTGAAAATGGTGCATTTGATTTTGAAGCGAAGTTTTGTCTCTGCATTTAACCCATCCAAAGTGAGCGCACACACCCTCGGAGCAGTGGGCTGCCACACACTGAGGTGCACAGAAAGCAGTTGGGGGTTTGGTGCCTTGCTCAAGGGCTCTTCAGCCATGAAGGTGGAGAAAGGGAAGGTGCTGCTCACTTTCCCCGCCGCCACACATTTTTCTTGCTGGTTCAGGAATCGAACCAGCGACCTTTAGGTCCCAAACCTGCTTCTCTAAATATTATTAGGCCACAGGTGCTCTCAAGTCATACAGAGTTTAGACACAGAGATATAAAGAAAGGTGGGAATGATGTTTTACTTTGCCTTACAGGCATCAGAAGTACTCAGAAAATTGCAAAATAGCTCCTTTAAATCTTGGATTGAGTGCTGACTTATTTGGAACAATGCCAAATTGTTCATTAATTGGCTATAACGTACTGAAAAAGATCATTTTCCCCATGAAAGGCGTTGACAATTTTCCTTAAGGATCCAAATATGGATTATTAATCAATTTTAAGTTGGGAGTTGAAATCCAAACCCTAAAGTCACTAGGACAGACTCGTCACTACTCCTAACACCTGTTTATCATTAATGTGTATGAAGCAGATATCACGGAAGCTAATCATGAATTATTATTATTATTATAAGCTACATATTTCTACTGTACCTGAAATTAAAAATGAATGAAGATAGATATATGGATAGATAGATGGATCCCAGAAAATTTAGGAAAGATCTGGGGAAGCTTACGAAGAGGTCAGTAGATAGATAGAGGGACAGATGGAGAATGAGTGAGAGAGAAAGAGGTAAAGAAATTAGAAAGGGAAGTTAAAATCAGCTGATGTTCTCGTGAGGATGGAGCTCCTAGCATTTAATCTTTACGAGCTGTTCTGAGGAGTGATGGAGGTGTGAACCGAGGTAAAGGGATTTGCAGTATTACTCAGAATGTGGTATCTAGTAAGTTTAGCTTTTTTTTCTTTTCTTTTTTTTTTAAATTTTAAATATGGGACTATACAGCATGACCATATGGTTTAAATAACTGTGAACTGGAATCATTTTAGAGAAGGTGTGTTTACTGTAACCCATCGAGTGTTTTTGGAATTGCATGCCGTCATCCTTCCCAGTACTGCTCTGGATCTCTTGAAGATGGTTAGATAGACGTGCACGCATGTCATGTCGCTCCTTCTATAATCTCTCCTCAGTACTCTAGAGGGCTTCTATGTGGACGACGCACTTCAGGGGCAGGGAGTGTACACTTACGAGGATGGTGGAGTGCTGCGCGGAACCTACATGGACGGAGAGCTGAACGGTCCTGCTCAGGAGTTCGACCCAGAAGGACGCCTGATCTTCAAGGGCCAGTACAAGGAGAACATCCGCTGTGGCCTGTGCTGGATTTACTACCCAGTATGTTTTACTTTATGCTTTTTATGCAACTCCTTGGTTTTATTGAGAACGCTGTTCTGTTGCGAGTTCTATAACCAGAAGTTGTGTGTAGGACCGAGGTGCTGTGGTAGGCGAGGTCAACGAGGACGGTGAAATGACGGGGAAAGCAGTGGCTTATGTTTACCCGGATGGACACACGGCTCTGTATGGGAGCTTTGTGGATGGTGAGCTCATCGAAGCTCGACTGGCAACGCTGACGGATCAGGAGAACAGCAGACCTCATTTCACTGTTCAACCCGACAGTCAGTACCACCACACACCGTTCAGCTCTCCTATTTCAGCTTCAAATCCTCAAGTCCGCAAATTGAATTGTATCTTAATGGAATGTTTACCAAGTCTGCCATTTCAGACGTCTGTTAGCCCCATTAAATGACCATTAACTTGCATGAGGTCTCCATCAGAGACCGACAGACTTCTATAAGACTCCTGTGAATTCCATTCGGCAGTCGTCGCTAACATTCTGAATCATGTATCACTTCTTAAATCACCAACCTCCATTATGTAGTGATAAAAGATTATACAGAACCAGTGCACTGCAAGTGTGATGTACTCAAGGTTTTGTCCTTTTTATGTTAAAACTGATAATATAAAATACCTGCTGTATAAATGACTAAAATGGGCAGGTATGTTACTCCGCATAGCCTAATGCAAAAATGACTATGTGAAAGCACTTCTGTATATCTGTATACACTGGGAAATAAAATATTGATTGATATTTGAACAAATGCTGAAGTTTACAGCACTATTAAAATCTTTTCTCTTTGTTTCTCTCAGGTCCTGTCTACTCCTATGACAAATCTACTTCGTCCTGTATCGCTACTCACAAAACACTGCTCGACCCCTATGAGAGCCAGCGGTTGGTATAATCCAGAACACTCTAATTCACTTTATAATACGGAGCGGTCTATTTCAGATCATAAACCAGAACCGTCTAATTCAAAATATAATCCGGAACGGTAATATTCCGATAACAATCCAAGACTGTATAATTCATATTATAATCCAGAACTGTCTAATTAGGATTATAATCCAGAATCTTCAGATAATCTAACTCAGGTCTATTGCAAGTAATAATCCAGAACTTTCTCATTCAGATTATAATCAAAACTTTTCTGATTCAGATAATCCAGTTCTGTCTAATTCAGATTATTAACCAGAAAATTATAATCCAGGATCTTTTAATTCTGATAATAATTCATGAATGTCTAATTACACTATAATTGTCTAATTATAATTATAATCTGATTAAATTATCTGATTATGATCCAGAGTCATTTAATTCAGATACTAGTCCAAGGCTGTTAAATTCAGATTATAATCCAGAACTGCCTGATTAAGATTATAATCCAGAATCTAATGCAGGTCTATTGCAGATAATAATCCAGAACTTTCATGACTGTAAAATTATAATTGTTCTTCGTTCATTTTCTGAACCACTTAATCCTAATTAGGGTCGTAGGGAGGCTGGTGCCCATGTCAGCCTACTCTGGGTGAGGTACTCTGGGCCAGAGTACATCCTGGACAGCTCGCCAGGCCATCCCGACAGAAACACGCTGACGTCAACTTAATGGCCTACTTTTGACGAATGACAGCAATGGTTTAATTATAAATGTCTAATTATAATTATAATCTGATTAAACTCTGTTTATAATCCAGAATCTTCTAATTCAGATACTAGTCCAAGGCTGTTAAATTCTGATTATAATCCAGAACTGTCTAATTCAAATGAACCAGAACCATTTAATTTAGATTATAATTCAGAACTTTCAGACTCAAGTTTTAATTCAGAACCATCGGACTCAAATTATAAATCAGAACTCATACTCCATCACTCTTACTCAGATTATAATAGAAATATCCACCTCGTTAAATAATCCAGAACTTTCTCATTCAGATTATAATCCAGAATTTTCTCATTCAGATTATAATCCAGAACTTTCTCATTCAGATTATGTTCCAGAACTGTATAATTCAGAGAATCAAGGACCGTCTAATTCAGATTGTAATCCAGAACTGTCTGATTCAGGTTATAATACAGATTTGTCTAATCCAGGCTGTAATCCAGAACAAGATGTCAGATTATAAACCACGTCCATAATGACATGGGAAATCCTGAGACTTGTTTTAATGTGATACAAAATGCTTGTGATTTGTCTCTTGATCTCCTGAATAAAAGCTGTGGTTGTCTCTGCATTGAGTTGTGCCCTGTACAGACTTCATGGCTTCAGTTAAACAATTGTCCATGGTTTTAATGTGATTAATGGGCCAGTCATCAAAATCCTTATTGTTTTGTAGATTACAATGAATTGGACATTTTATTTTAAACCATAAACAGGTTGCATGTTTGTAAGATATTTTCAGTATATTATTCATTTATTTCTGTTTGATATCATTTGAATGGAGATGTTTAACTCTTCAAAGACAAATTAGTGAAAGGTTTGCTGATTATTTTGAAGTGGAGTATTAAAGATGCACCTGGTTACTTGTGTGTTTTTGACAGCGTGTATGTGGGGCAGTCGCTGGTCTCTGGTGCAGGAGAAGGTCTGTTCTCCAAAATCGACACGGACGCTGACACGGTCATGGCCTTTTATAACGGAGTGCGCATCACTCACACGGAGGTGTGTTTGTTTGTGATATGTCAGTATGAGTGTGTGGTCTGTAATTAAAATTTGTTGTTGTTTTCTAAACAGCATTTTTGAAATGAAGAAAACCACTGAATGAACATTTAAAGGTGCAATCTGTCATTTTTAAAGGTTCCTGTATCAATCAAAATTTTCAATATCCATGTATCGAAGTCAAATCAGAAGTACGTGTAGTAAGTTTAAGATTCCTTTAAAAATCCTGCATGCTTTGGACTGTCAGAGGACACCAGAGGAAGCCCACACAAACACAGGAAGAACATGCAAAATTCTTGGAATATTGTGTTTAATTGAGGCTCCTCTTTACTCTGATCCAGTCAGCGCTGCACTTTAATCACAATACATAAAGCATAGCTGTTTTTAGCGGGGTGGGTGTGGTCACTGTGGGTTATGGGGTAGTTATAGTCGTATTTTAATTGTGGTTCACCTCACAGGCAGCAGGGGATCTCTAAATCTGACAAACCGCTCCTTTAAATATTTTGTACAAATGAGAAAAAGTGCCATAATGACTTATATTGCGGTTTGGGTTGCCAGGTTGATGCCCGGGATTGGTCCCTTAACAGGAACACCATTTCCCTAGACGAGGACACAGTGATCGATGTTCCCGAACCCTATAACCTCATGGAGAATTACTGTGCATCGCTCGGACACAAAGCCAATCACTCATTCACTCCCAACTGCAAATATGACCCGTGAGTGTAAAAAAAAAAAACATTGTGTGTAAAAAATGTAGTGGGTGTTTATGCACATTTTATAGTTTGTTTTAGAACTCCAACTCAACCATACTGGGATCATGATAACTTGTTGAGGTGGTGCTCTGACTCGGATTCAGGTGCGGGATTTACAAGAACATCGTCAATAATCCTCCC
Organism: Neosilurus mollespiculum; assembly: GCA_030014195.1. Lineage (NCBI taxonomy): Eukaryota > Metazoa > Chordata > Actinopteri > Siluriformes > Plotosidae > Neosilurus > Neosilurus mollespiculum. The sequence continues at coordinate 18,062,642 of JAQMYF010000016.1, forward strand.
CTGCAAATTTTATAATCTGGAAAAGATACGCCAAATGCTTAATCCATGTGCAATGAGGTCATCGGAAAAAATAACGATGTCCATGCCTTTCCAAGGCTAATTTCACCACATGTCTGTTAGTAAATCCGGTCCAGTAGATAATGAACTGATAGGGGAGGCAAACTTTTTCACTTGATCATAGCTTTAATCATCAGGCAGAATTATATCACCTGTAGAGTTTTGTAGTCATGTGATGTGATTTTGATAAACGGAAGGTTTGACTTAAAATTAGATGGCAGGTTACTGACCCACTGCTAAAGGGAACTGCTGTTATCCATGAGATGTACCTCTGTTCCTCATAGATTTTTTTAAGGACCATATGGCTTATCGCATAGCAAACTTATTCACCCCTGAGACTGAGTTAGAATTCTGGTAATCATGCAGGAGCTGCTGCACTTTATTTATTTGTTTGCAGCCCATTTCTCCTGAGTCATATGCACCGCCACATTCTCTCTTTATCCCATATCTGTTTACACAAATCCATTCACTCTGGTCCTGATTATTGCGTGAGCCAAACATACAGCTTCTCAATCAGTGGCAGTATTCAAACAATATGCCCTACTAACATAATATTGTACCCATAAACTCATTGTTGTAGTCATATTCATGGATTATCATTTGTTTGGATAAAGTTAGGTGATTTTTATGAGCCAGTACACTTTCAATCCAGTCCACTGTCTGGAGTACATATACAGCCCTGGTTCTGTAGATGAGAAACAGGCAGAGTGGTTCAGAGCAAGCCACACAACACTTTTCCAGCCAGTCAGCAACAGCAGGGTTTTTATGCTTGTGTACAGAACAAAAACACCCTGTTGCTTATTGGTTGGAGGAAGGGCAGTGGATATAAATGAGTCTTGGGGGGCGGAGCTTCTGAAAGAGCACTAAAGGAAGGTGTGTATTTGTTTGGTTGTTAAGCTCAAATCACAACAATCTTTCTCCAGAATGTGGAAAGATGGTCCAGTAGTTAAGGGTCTGGATTATTGAGCAGAAGGTCGGGGCTCAAGTTCCATTACCAACCAAGGTTCCACTGTAGGGCCCTTAAGCAACACTCTTCTGCTCAGTTAAATAAAGGAGATACAACTGTAAGTCGCTCTGGATAAAAGGGGTTTTGCCAAATGCCAGAAATGTATACAGTGTGTGCTGTTATTTAATTATTATACAATATTAACAATATATCATACAATATTTTTCTATGTACTACACAGGAACAGTGCAATCTGATTGGTTCGCTGTCCCAGAATAAAATAAAATGTTCTGCAATAAACCCTTGAAGATCACTTCAGCTGTCCTTCATATTTAAAAATTGTGATGTAATTTTGTTATCTTACCAGGTATATTGACATAACTTGAATATGGTTCACTAACAAAGTTCCAGTAACAGAAACTTGGGTTCTCAAGCCTGGGGATTAGAACCATGTCATCAAATTTACATTACTGTATCACACCTTTTGATTTCTTGCCTCTCTTCTTGTCTGACAGGTTTGTTCATCCTCGCTTCGGGCCAATAAAATGCATCCGGACAATCCAAGCGGTTCAAAAAGACGAGGAGCTCACAGTCGCTTATGGTTACGATCATGAATCTTCTGGCAAATCCGGTCCTGAGGCTCCAGACTGGTACAAACAGGAGCTGCGCGAGTTTCATGAGCGAGAAGCTGAAAGAAGCGCCAAGGATCCTTGTTAACCCCGCCCACTTATTTTGCATCACCTAAATCTGCCTCTTTTACTGTCTTGCTGTTCTCTTAGTGACTATGTTTAACCTGTCGAACTCCCTCCCCCAGCGCTCTTTATTGTTCAGGCGAAATGCTTGGCTTTTGCAGAAACTTGTTACATAAGAGAATTATGAAGGTGCTACGATCAAGGTGTACAGATCTCAACACAACTGTATCATGAATGCCATGATATAAGGACTGACTGAATCACAGCATGATGGGAAATCGTTCCGTGACTCATCTGAAGTGAGACCTATGCACTACCGAACCCCAGCAGGAGTTCCTCGGTGCTAAGCTAACCTCTACAATGCAGTCCATCAGTATGTGGTTAAACTCCCATAGCTATCGCTGTCGCAGTTTTTCAGATTTAGTGTTAGCATAACGTCTTCAGCTTCTGCACTGAGAGCAACCCGCAACACTAGATTCTGCTTAGTTTTGAAAGAACAGTATTAGAACTGCACTGTAAAGATTTCGTTTTTGCCTTGGTTTTAAAACAATAAGAGGAAAAATGTGAAAGCACATTGTGTGAATGTGTGTGTGTATGTGTGTGAGAGAGAGAGAGAGAGAGAGAGAGAGAGAGAGAGAGAGAGTAATAAGTAGCAGATCATAATAAGAAATGAATTCAGGTCTTTGATATGCAGCATCACTAATCCAGGATTTATCAATAAAACTAATACATGAACATTGTTGGTTTTTTTTGTTTTTTTCTACTAATGTTAATATTACAGCTGTACACCTGCTCATTCATGCACTTATCCAATCAGCCAATCATGTGTCAGTAGAGTAAATATATAAGTCATATAAATGATATACACCATCAGCTATAAAAATTATCATACTGGAAAAACAAGGAAGTGTAAGGATCTGAGTGTCTTTGACAAGAGCTGTTTTCTTGTGGGGTGTTGCTAGAATGAAGGTGGTTCAAGGAAGGACAACCACTGAACTGGCAAGAGTGTTCGTGGGTGCGCTTGGGAAGCCTAGTGAAGGCTAGTACGTCTGGCCGGATCTCACAGAAGACCTACTGTAGCACCAACTGCTAAAAAAAGTTAATTGCTGGCTATAATAGAAATGGGTCAGAACACAGGGCATTGCAGCTTGCTACAGGGGTGATGAAATTCCGGATTAATCCGGAATTCCAGTTTAGGGGGCAAAGTTTATCGGGATTTTCATTTTGCAGTTGTTTCCACCCCTGTTGCTACTTATTGGGAAGCCTAGCCACAGAGCAGTCTGGTGGTGTTAATATTATGGCTGATTGGTGTAAATCATACAGAAAAAGGTCAAATGTTTCTGATTATTTTCACTTGATCTAAAAAAAAATCTGTGTAGACGGAATCACCTTGTTCATGAGAAACGAGTGGTCACACTGAATGCTTTAGAGCTGACTGGAGGTTTACTGTAATTTTAATAAACAATCTTAACATCAGTGCTAAGCTGAAAAGCATCCGAAAATGCACATACCGAACTCTGAGGGAGATGGACTACAACAGCAAAAGGCCACATCTGGCTCCTCCAGCCAGCGACAGGAATCTGGGGGTATAGATTCTCAAATTCAGCTTTTTGAGCAGGAAAAGCTGCCTAATTTTCAGAGGTGCCAGTAAAGATGAGTGAATTACCAATCGGTGTGACTGGGACAAATTTCAGATCCGCAACAACCCTGAGCAACCTGGATAATGACGATTAAATGATCCAGTATATATTTTATATATACAAAATGCAGTGTAAAAGTCTTAAAGGCATGCAAATACATGTTAAAGATAACGTTACGAATAACAAAATTAAATCTTTTAAACGCGCGGGACAGTGGTGTAGTGGTTAGCATGTCTGCCTCACAGAAAGAAGGTCCTGGGTTCGAGTCTCAGACCCGGCAAAGACATGTCTGTGTGGAGTTTACATGTTCTCCCCGTGCTTGTGTGGGTTTCCTCCCACGGTCCAAAGACATGCACATTAGGCGAATTGTGTGTTCCAAATTTGCCCGTGTGTGTGAATGGTTGTGTCTGAGTCAAGCTGTTCAGGGTGTACCCCTCCTTCGCCTAACATCCGATGACAGCAACAGCCTCCCCTGCCACCCCTACTAGGGTTGTGCGGTTCAGCGAATGAATGAATAAATGAATGAAAGTCTTTTAATTGAAAGGATAAACACTACAATGTAAACTAAACAGTAGGAAACAAACTCAGTACTTGGTGTGATAAACTTTTGCATTATAATGTAAGTGCAGGTAAAGTTTGTGCAGTTTTATAAAGAAAATTCGAAAAAGAATAAAATATATTTTATATAAAATATATATTTTTTTATAAAGAAAAAATAACATTTTAATAGAACTAATATAATCAAATATAATATAATATAATTACATTCCTCAGTCAGCCTGTCCCCGCCCACTCTACCAGCAAACAAAGAGAAAGGGGCGTGGCCTGTATGATGCACCTGCGCGGGCGTGCAGGTAAGTGACGAGCGCTCGCTCTCTACTCGAAGTCCGGAAGTGGTGAGACGAGAAGTGAAGGTAAACTTGACGCAGTTTTTCTTGTGGTTTTACTCTTATCATTTTCTTTTGGTGTCTAACTTGATATTCAGCCTCAGGTTCTCGTTTGTCTCGTCATTAGTCGGAGATAATATTCAAGTTAAAATGTATCATGAGAAGATAATAAAACACACCTTTTCAGGTGCACTGCGTCACTTCCGGTACCGATGCTACAACAGTACAACTGATTATCCTTTTATATATTTGAAGTAATTGGAGCTAGCAGTAAGAAAACTGGAGAAATTGAATTAAAATTCACTTTAATTCATCGTTCACTTTGTTGCCGGAGCGCTTAGTCCTCACAGGGTCGCTGGGAGGCTAGAGCCTATCTCGGCCACACAGGGCGAAGGCGGGGTACACCCTGAACAGCTCACCAGACCATCAGAGGGACGACACGCACAGCCACACTCACACCTGGGGCAATTTGGAACAGCCGGTTAGACTAACGTACATTTGGATTGCAGGAAGAACCCGGAGTACCCGGAGGAAATGAATTCATTGATTAAAATGCAAAATATAGAGCAGACAGAAGTGATCAGATGTATACCACCGCTGTAAATGAAAGGAAAGCAGGTTTGATTTCTTGGGATGACTAATCAACTTTTTAAAGGTATTTGTTTACTTGTTTGTTTGGGGTTTTTTTTTTTTTCTTCATGCAATGCCTAAAATGTCTTTTTTGTTTTGATATATCTACAGATTGTTGCTGCACAGATTACAGCTACTGAATTTTTTTTCTTTAAACACGGATGTCTTAGGCACCCTGGTTTTTTTTTTCCTTCTTTCTTTCTTACTTTCTTTTATTAATTTATTTATTTGTGTATTTTTAATTATTTCTTGTTTTTATTTAATTTTCTGCGTTACGGAAGTTAGTGGTTAGCACGGTCACCTCGCAGCAAGAAGGTTCTAGGTTCGAATCTCGGCAAAGGGCCTGTCTGTGTGGGGTTTGGGTTTCCTGCTGGTACTCCGGTTTCCTCCCACAGTTCCAAGTTTGTCTGTGTCTGTGTTATTCCGGATAATTGACCTGTTCAGAGGGTGGTAACCTCGCCTCTTGCCCAAAGTGAGCTGGGATTGACTCCAAGTTCTCCGCGACCCTGACAGATAAGTCGTGTAGATAGTAGACGGATGGACGGATGGAGTTCTGCATTATCGTTTTAGGGGAAAATAAATTACTAAACTTTAGTTCTCTGTCATTAAAGAAAGCATTATAATATATATGAGATCACTTTTCTGTAAAAAAAAAATAAAAAAATGATGTAATGAAGACTGCTGGAATTTTCATGCAGAAAATAAGAAACAAGTGCTGCAGTCCTTACAGAACCCTCCAGAAGAACCGTGGCTGGTTCTAGAAGTTGCAGCTTATTTCCTGCACTCGATCTACCTGAAGCTACTACTATTTTTAAAGGAGTCCATTGACATATAACACGGGCTTAGTATCTCTTATTCACAAGACAATAGCAATAACAAGACCAGAGGAATGACCTTGCACTTGCACAATTACTTGGCAGTGGCACACCGATTCGTAGAAAGTGGAAAAGTCTGAAATGAAGGGTTAAGATTTTAAAGAGGAAGGCATATGACACAAGGGAAGTAAAATAAGAAGACAATTTTTATTAATATCATGGTGCCCGATCACAGTGGCACAGTGGTTAGCACGTCTGCCTCACAGCGAGAAGGCCTGGGTTCGATTCCACGGTGCAGGCGTATCTGTGTGGAGTTTGCATGTTCTCCCCGTGCTTGTGCGGGTTTCCTCCAGGAACTCTGGTTTCCTCCGACAGTCCAAAAACATGCACAGTAGGCTAATTGGTGGTTCCAAATCGCCCCTAGGTGTGAGTGTGAGTGTAAATGGTTGTGTGTGTGTTGCCCTGCGATGGCCAGGGTGTTTCCCACTTTCACTCAGAGTCGGCTGAGATGGGCACCAGCCTCCCCGCGTCCCTAATTAGGATTGGGCGGCTTAGAAAATGAATGAATGGTGCCCAGGGCAGTGGTCATTGATACTTACAAGAGTAAGCAAATGGTTTCAGAAAGTCGTTGAGGCCGATTCCTAGACTTATTTCCTAGGGATAACACTGTATTTCGTCTTTATTTGATAAACCTGATAAGTGAATGGGCCCCTTTAAAGCAAAGGGGTCTTCATATTAAATATTTTCTCATTTACTGCTCTTTATAGTATATTTTTAAATGTAAAAAAATTTAAATTATTCTTTTAAAGACATTTTTGTTTTTGCAGCATTTGTGCCTCATAGCTGTATTGAATTATTTAGTTTCTCCCATAAACTCCTGGTGTGTTTTCTGCAGATTGATGAGAATGGAGCACTACAGGTACTTCATCCTGAACCAGAAGCTGGCGGTGGTGTGGGGAATTCTGCAGGTGGCCTGCGCCGGCCTGTGTGTCGTGTGTGGGTTTATGGACGCGGTATTCCGTATGAACACAACGCTCAGTGAAACCAGAGCTCCTTTGTGGGCTGGACTGGTGAGCGAACCTGGCTGGTCACTTGTACACGAATCACATGCCGTGTTCTGAATCATTAACAGGGATGGGTTTGGTTGTTGTTTTTATTTTTGCCTGACTTCATACCTGTGTTTCTTTATCGTTCTCTTAGATCATGGCTATTCCTGGGGTGCTCGCACTTTTTGTCTCACAAAGGAAAAACCCGACACTGGTCAGTTACAGAGTTGTTTTTTTTGTAGCCACTTTGCTGTAACAGATTATAGTGTAACACATTTATCTGCTTCTCACCGATCCCGGGACTCGAACCCAGGACCTTCTTACTGTGCCGTCAATTAAGCGTATCACTGACGCACATCCCTTTATTTATATATATATATATATATATATATATCCCTTCCTTCAGGTTACCATCATGATCGTTTCATCAGTCATCTCTCTCGTCGCTACTTTGATTGTATTCGTTTATGCCGGCGTGACGCTCAGCTACGGAGAGGAAGACGATGAACTTTTCCACCCCCGTCACATCACTGAAGTGGTACAGCCTTCCCTGCATAACACACTGGGAGTCCTGTGTACATCAAATCCATCCAGATTTCTGTGATGTTTGAGCCACTCTGTGTGTGTGTGTGTGTGTGTGTGTGTGTGTGTGTAGAAGTTTATACTGAGCCGCATGGTGAAGGGAGCAAATAGCACCATGTTGTTAGCTGGAGTCGGCTCGTTCATTTTCTCCTCACTCATCATGTACATGGGGTGCCGCAGTCTGCCGCTCTGTGGCTGCTTTGATTCAGTCACAGGAATGGTGAGCACACAAACACACATACACATATAATATCAACAGACATCCAGGAAAGACAGCATGTTGGGATATATTGTGGAAACTTGTGGACACATTGTGGATGCTGAGGGGGGAGGGACGCTGGGGAGTGTCGGACCCTGGGGCGTTGGACACTGGGTATTGGTGTTGGATGCTGGGGGTTGGGTGCTAGGCATCGGTTGCCGGGGTACAGATGCTGGAAGTCGGATGCTGGGTGTCAACCCCTGAGCATTTATATTAATAATTAAATAAAATTCTTATTAATAATGAGAACATTTTTGGAACTAAAATTACATCATAGCGATGTGAAACTTTCACATATTTCTCATTGGTATCGTATAGATTTATCTCTTCACCACTCAACAAGAATAGACGACAGGCAACCGTAACCCTTTAACATCCACATTCTATCCACTGAGCTGGTATAAACATTCTGGCACTGACGCTACAGCCTTTATCAGCTAACATTAACATTATCGCTGGCAGATGACCAATCTGCGTGGAATGTTATAAATGAACTAAATTTTGAGAATCGTTTGGACTGAAGGTCAGCTGGCAGATTTGAAGAGTTTGTGTGTATTTTATTATTCTGATGTATTTGAATATAACGGTAGAGTTTAAATGATACGAGATGAAACTGTGAGGTTGAAACGAGTGTAAGTGTGTAGTGGATAAATATTAAAGTGGCGCAGAGATTCTATCTAGATTTATCAGGGGGAGAAGAGGCTTGGATATAACTTGAAGTGTGTGTGTGTGTGTGTGTGTGTGTGTGTGTGTGTGTGTGTGTGTGTGTGTGTGTGTGTTTTTATAGGATATGCTGGTTCCTCAGAATGACCCAAGTGCTTCAGGTGAAACGGTCTGTTCATGGCAGGGTAAGACGTGTGTGTGTGTGTGTGTGTGTGTGTGTGTGTGTGTGTGAGAGAGAGAGAGAGAGAGAGAGAAAGAGAAGGCTTACAAAAACAGAAAAGCAAAATAAGTCTAACAATTAGATAACAATATTTTAATTATAAAGTTATAAGATAATACACCGAAAATAGAAAAAAAATTTAAAAAGAAGTAAAGAATATAATAAGTATGATATACTATAATAGTAAATATGTCATGTCATGTCATTTTCTGAACCGCTTATTCCTAATTAGGGTGGCGGGGAGGCTGGCGCCCATCTCAGCCGACTCCGGGCGAGGGCAGAGTACACCCCGGACAGCTCGCCAGGCCATCGC
>JAQMYF010000016.1:18071491-18086633 GCA_030014195.1 Neosilurus mollespiculum
GTCGATAGTGGGGCTTGAACCCCCGACCTTGGGATCAGTAATCCAGCACCTTACCACCAGGCCACCACTGCCCCTAATAGTAAATATTTATTATGTAATATATTTCATATATATATAATATTGTATTCTATTATTTTAAAATACAAATGTTTGATCTATTATTTGATTTTATTATTTGCTCTAAGTAGTAAAATTAAGAGAAAAAAAAAAAAGAACTGGTCAGGGGCGGCATGGTGGCGTAGGGGTTAGTACCTCCACTTCACAGCAAGAAGGTCCCGGGTTTGAGTCCCGAGCTCGGGCGTTTTTGTGAGGAGTTTACACGTTCTCCCCGTGCTTGTGTGGGTTTCCTCTGGGTACTCTGGTTTCCTCCCACAGTCCAAAGACATGCACAGTAGGCTAATTGGCTGTTTCGAATTGCCCCTAGGTGTGAATGGTTGTGCATGAGTTGCCCTACGATGGTCTGACAAGCTATTCCGGGTGTATGCTGCCTTCGCCCCCTGACGGCTGAGACGGGCCCTAGCCTCCCTGCGACCCGAATAGGAATATATCAGCAAATGAGTGAGTGAGAGTGTAACGTATCCTTCAGCTCTAAGTCTGACTTCACCCACTGTGTAACTTTTTCATATATCTCAGTCGTATCGATCGTTTGGGGCACCACATGACTTGGCAATCAGTTCCCTCCGTCCCTATCTGTCCTCTGTATGGTGAACATTTACCCAGGGTCGGCTAAGATAGGCTCCAGCCTCTCCACGACCGTGATAAGAGAAAGCAGTGAGTGAGTGAGTGAACTGCTCATGGTTTAAGAGGAGGCCAGTAATATGGAGGGTGGATGTTCTGTTGCTTTGTGTCCAGCAGGTGGAGACGAGCGGGTGTTGAACTCACCCGTGTCATTTATGGAACGTTGCCCTGAACAGGAACAGGAACTCTCCACACTTCCTCCTCCATACAGCAGACTGGCTTGAACACCGGAGTGCGCACTCCTGAGTGCTCTCTGTGTGTGTGTGTGTGTGTGTGTGTGTGTGTGAGTGTGTGTGTATACGTACTTCTGAGCGTGCACTCACTGTGAACACTTTGTGCCAATCAATCTCGGTGAGCTTTGAGCAGATGAGACGCGTATCTCAGTAAGAACCTAAAGTTCCACTTCCTTATGTTTCTTTGCACTTCTTTTTACTGACTGAAGTTCTTAGGTACCCATTTTACTGTATGCAATAGTTTTTTTTTAATGTTTTTAATTTATCTAATTTATATCACTAATACAAGTGTGTGTATATATTGTGAAATAAACAGCTAATTTTTAATGAATCATTTTTACATTCTGTTGATGTCCATCTTCGTGCTATGAAGCAACTTTCTATTGGAACATTCCGGATGATTCCTCTTTTCCTGGTTTTCTTTTCATTACAGTTTATTGTCTCTACACATATAGTAAAAATTAAAAAAGTAGCGACTCAGGTATTTTCAATGGACAGCAAAGGTTTTTCCCCTAACTTCGTTTATATTCTATGAAATAGAAGTAATTAGAATGGAGTGAGGCTCCTGAGTGGCATATCGACAAGATGCGCGACTATCAACATGGAGATCACTGGTTCGAAGCACCGGTCCGCGACCGGGAGTCCATGGGAGCCCACCTCTCATGGGAGGCTCACTTTCCTGTCACTCACAGCGATCATCAGCCAATCATGGGTGCCTGTAAGCTCATTCGTACGGGGAGCGGATAGCACTTTTCCTCCGTGTGTGTCAGGTCAACTCCAAATACGCATGCGCAGCAGTTCGGAAAGAGGTGGGTGGCAGCATCACATGTCAAGGAGGAGGGTATGTGCATGCTTACACCCCTCCTTGGTTGGTGATGGTTGTATGATAAGGAAACAACACTTGACGGGTGGGAATTGGATAAAATTAGGGAAGGGGGGGGGGGGGTGGAGCGGGAGATGGACAGACGAATCGGTGCTGCATCAGCAGTTCTGCGCCGGTCTGTTGTGGGGAAAAGGAAGCTGAGCCTATGGGCAAAGCTTTTAATTTAGCAGTCCATCTATGTTCCAACCCTCTCCTATGGTCATGAGATTTGGGTAGTGACCGAAAGAATGAGATCTCAGGTACAAATGGCCGAAATGAGTTTCCTTTAGAGGGTGTCTGAGCTGAGATATTCATGGGGAACTCAGGGTACAGCCGCTGCTCCCCTGCATCAAAAGGAATCACTTGAGGTGGTTCGGATTATCTGATTAGGATGCTTCCTGGTCGCCTCCCTTCAGAGGTGTTCAGAGCACATCCAACTTCAAGGAGGTGCCAGAGCAGACACAGAACTCGCTAAACGGATTACGTATCCCATCTAGCCTAGGAATGCCTTGGATCCCCCAGGAAGAGCTAAAGAATGTCGATGGGGAGAGGGATGCCTGGGTTTCCCTCCTAGACCCGATGCCTCTATGAATCCACCTCAGATCAGCAGGAGAAAATGGTTGGGGAGGGCGGCATGGTAGCGTAGTAGTTAGCACATCTGCCTCACAGCAAGCAGGTCCTGAGTGTCGTGTCATCCCAAGGTGAGCGAAGCACACTGACCTGGCCAACTACGTGATTTAAAAGAAAACATGATCCATCAAACCAGTCCATCTTCTTTCATTGCTCCATGGACCAGTTCTTATACATATGTTCCAACTAAAGGCGCTTTCATGATAGACGGGTCAGCATGAAAACTCTTGACTGTTCTGTGGCTAGGTAATCCCATGCACCATGGGGTCTGATTCCTTTGTATCATATCCTGCATTAACAGATGGTCCGCCATCTTTCCGGGCTCTTCCAATTGTCTTATTTGTGCTTCAAGGAGCGAGAGTAGAGGAGCCACAAGAAAGGATACATGAGAGCAGCCTTCCCGGAAGAGCTGCACACCAGCATTTAAATAGGCCGCGTCTTATATGACATCAAATGCTTTTACGTAGCAGGTCAGCTGTGCTGGCATCATTAGGAGCAAATGTTGGTCCGTGTGATGCTTCTCCTTGAACACATTTCCTCATAAGGTATGGAATTCTTACTTAAATTATATTGGTCACACACTGTAACCTTCGTCTATATTGCAGGGCTTTCCTAATTCTGCCTAGCCTTTCTCTGTATCCTTTTTCTTTTACTTTTAATTTTTTCCATGCTCCTCACATCATTTCTTGGGTCGCAATGACATTTCTGCCAGTTCACTGGTTGTTCTTCCTTGGGCCACATTTGGCCTTTGGTAGGTACTTACTACTGTATACCAGGAACAACCCACAAGACCTGCCGTTTTGGACCTGAATAGGCCCAGTCGTTTATCACAGTGTGGCTCTTGTTAAAGTCACCCAGATCTTTACACTTGCTCATTTTTCCTGCTTCCAACACATCAACTTTAAGAACTGACTGTTCACTTTCTACCCAACATGTCTCACCTGGTCGTGGTTTTAATGTTATGGCTGACTTGTGTATATACCTTTTAAGAAGACATCAAGATTTTTAGATTTGTTGTGTGAAATACAATACATCGGGAAGAAATCACAAAAGGTCTGAAACGAAGAGCGCTTTATTCTGTCCGTTAAAAAAAAATATACAAGCAACATTCCTTAAAACACAAAGTTACAGTAATCCAGTAGCAGACTTCACACTCTCGTTCGGTTTGTCCCATGGCAGTAATCAGACACAAGTTCACAAACGAGTTCATACCGGCGAAGCTGGCCGACTGACTGTAGAGTCATTACATTTAACAACACATATCGGGTGTGCGTGATCAGAAAACACGATCATAAAATAAAATCTATTTATAAACATCCTGAGAAATAAAATCATCCCGGAGGATGTAAGAGGCCTGGTTTCTTTTTTTAGGCACAGAAAAACTGAATAAAATAAACCAATAAAATCCAAGATGTTAACCACAGCACCACTCAAATACAAACCTAAACCCAGTCGAACCAAAACAGCACGTCAAGCAGAACGATTGTCTTCACTGCTAGAAATCATGTTGTTTTGAGGTGCACTCATACAATACCGATCATGACCCCGATGTTAGCCGATCATATTCCGACGAGATTCTGATGTTTCAGCCGATTTTGTTTTGAAATGTATCGATGTACTCTGATTGTTACCAGATGTTATTACAATCTATAACAATGCCACTCCGGTTTGTACCGATATTGTGGTTAAATAAATAAATAAATAAATAAATATTTGTGTCACCAATATTGTATTTAAAAAAAAAAAAATAAAAAAACCCACACACACAAATTTACTGGAAATGTGACCGGAATGTTCCGATGCTGCTCTCATTTTTTCCAAAATGTTATTCCAATGTTACACCCATCACTACCGATGTTTACCGACGTTACTCCGATGTACTCCGGAAAAAAAAAAATAAAAAATCCAACTCTTTCCTGAAGTTTTCCCCGAAATGTAAAAATGTCGGGTATCCGGTGTTCTCCGACTTCCTCCGATAACATCAGAATATCATCGGAAAAAACTGGAATCCTGATGATCCTGGTATTGTGTGAGTGCACCTTTATACTAACCCTACAGCTGAGTCCAAAAGTTCGCACACCCCTTCGAATAAAACGGATGACCCGTTGATGAAATATTGCATGTTAATATATTAACAGTGAAACAATTATCAGAAATATCAGCTCTTAAAATTATTTAGGACTCTTAAAGAACTTCAGTGTCCAATAAATGGTTCCAGGTTTCAGCTTTTAGATCCCCTCCGTAGTAAACTTTGTCCTATCCACAGCACATTCTTCCTTTCCTACACCTTTGTTTGTTCTCTTTGACAGGCATTATAATTATACGCCGTCTCATTGACAAAGTTCCAAGAGGCTTATGGCTAAAAATAAATGTACATTTTTAATATAGTGGTTAACAATAAGACAAGAGAAATGACTGTTGCACATCTTGATTGGCTTGTTATTGGCATTTTGTTATTTTTCTGAATGATGTCTCCTACTAACGTCTCTAATCATAAGCAGCAGCACTCAAAAACAAAACGACGTATACATATTAGCAGGTCTGGATATCTCCATTAATATTTCATCACTCAAAACCCTATAGTGGGGTGTGCAAACTTTCACCCCCAACACTCTGCTCTTCACATGCAATAAATTCCCCAACCGCTTGATTTTTGTTTTCCCCATGAGCACAACCTTTATTTGTGCGAAACAAACACGGATGCTCACGGCAATCAGAGTTAAAAGCATTCGAGACTTAAGGATCATCCACATTAAAAATGTCCACGCCTGAGGAGGGGTTTTTAAAGTGCGCACCACAGGACCTGCTGTGGCAGCCACGGCATTCAGAATGAGGTGAGAGGAGAAAAGGGAGAGGCCGCAAGGAACAACGAGCCACGATTCAGATTCAGCCAGAGTGCATGTTGTTCTGATCTGGCAACACGCACACACCGTGCAAGCCTGTTCCAATATGCGAAAGAACATATGGGGTTATATAGTAACTCATAATAATGAGAACGTTCCTCATTTTTAGGACTTTAGCATCTCATAATTATTATATTAACTAAATAAAATATTAATTACTTACTATTTTTAACTGTCTCAAATTTGAGATATCACAAGATAATGAATCATTATGATGACCGTCATAATTCATATACTAAGTCACAATGAGATAAGATCCTCATTATTCCGAGATGCTAAATCATAATTATGAGGCAGTAAGTCATAATTCAGATTCTTACATCGCAATTATGAGATAGGATGCTACAATCCTGAGATAGTATGTCGAAATGATTCACTGTCATACTTCTGAGATACCAAGTCATAATTATGAAATACTAAGTGATAGTAATGAGATAGTAAGTCACATTATTAGATGTCATTACTATGAGATACTAAGTCACAATCATGAGATAGTAAGTCAGGATTATAAGATGACATTATATTAAAATAATAAAGTCATGATTCTGAGATAGTAAGTGACAATTCTGAGACAGTCATAATCATGAGGTGATATAATTATCAGATGTCAATCATGAGACAATTCTCATTTTTAAGAAATATTAGGTCTCAATATAATTAGACTTCTACTCATAATTATGAGACACCTTCTCATTATTACTGCGGTGGAAACAGGCTTTCACACACAGACACACATCACACACTTAAAGTTTCCATCTTATTCATCCTGAAAGCTCGCGGGCTGAGTGAGACGCTGATACTTTATCCTGATGCCCTAGTAATATGATAACGGCATGCACACAGTGAATGCAGTGCGCTATATCTGGGTCCTGGACCACACAGTACCCGAGGTTATATGATATACACCAGGATTAATCTTCGCCATCTTCGTTTTGCATTTAGTGGCTTTATAAAAAAGAAAAAAAGTCACTCATATCTGAATGCTATGAAAGTTTGTTTACTGTAGCTAGCGTTCTAGCCTCTATCTTTCGAGCCCACAATTGTTGCTATGGTTACGTCTTGAAGGGTATTATTCACTATGCTTGTGTTATTTTTAAAACATTTCCATGCAATGTAACCTATGAATCGATCATTTTTGTGTACAAACTTTTCTTTTTATTAACTGTTTCGGAAAACGAAGTGTAAATATAGACATAGCCTAAATCATTAGCTGTGATCCTATTATAATGCCTTTTTTTTTTTTTTTTTTTTTTTTAATTATTCAATATCAAAAGCCCCTTCTGTAGTGTTCATAACCTCTCTGTATATCCAACAGCTCACGGTTGATGCGAAGATGCTATAATTAGCATAGCAGTTGATGCTAAAATGCTATAAATAAAGCACAAAATAAAGAGCCGGGCCTTTTCTTGAAAACACCTTTAAGGAAAAAGAAAACCTTTAAGCTTCCTCAGAATTTTATCGCCATTTCCGGTTTTGTTTGTAGAAAAACAGGCTCAATGCTAGCTAGCTTGTTAGCATCGTTAGTGTATACTCGGAGTCCATCTTTCTTTCTTAAGTTCTATATAGTGTTGAGTTCAAATCTAATTCAAAAATATGGAAACAAACAGGTTACGTGCTAAGGAAAAGGAAAGGCGGAGACCAAGCATAACCTCGCTAACCTAAACATATGCTAATTAGGAAGCTAAAAACGAACCGCCGTAACCACTGAAGTGGAAACATTGCAGAAAACGTGTTCCTGTAAACATGTCGATAAATGACTAAGGAACACACTAAAGAACTCCGGAGTCTGGATTAGGAGACTTGTCCTTTCAGACATTTGACCTTTGACCTTGAAGCGAATCAATTTATTGTTAGCGAGTATACGTCGCACGAACGAGAATCTTTTATTATCAGATGAAGGAAAATAATGCCTCCAGTACAGACTAGCATAAAAATGGCGGCGTAATTACACTTCGCATCAACTCTGAAACAAAGATTCATACTGAAGAGCGTCACCACTGCGTTACACCTAGAAATTTTTATAATAATTTCTGTAAAACAACACGAGGATAAAAAGCTGTTAAATTTAAAACCAGTGAATATGAACAAAATGCAGAATTACGATCAGAAGCACGAATTATAGATTTTATTATAGCTGTTTTGGTATAAAGGGAAAAATCGCCGTTGTCAGCCAATGAGAGGGAAGTATTTCTCACTCACTCGTTTACCAAATCAGTCTTATTAGGGTCGGTGGGAGGCTGGAGCCTATCTCAGCCAACACTGAACAGCTCGCCAAGCCATCGCAGGGCCAACACAACCATTCACACTCACAATTAGGGGCAGTTTGGAACAACCAATTAACCTACTGTGCATATCTTTGGACTGTAGGAGGAAACCGGAGGACCCAGAGGAAACCCACACAAGCTAGAGTGCAACATGCAAACGTCCCACAGACTGAGAATCGAACCCAGGACCTTCTGGCTGTGAGGTGTACATGCTAAGCACTGCACTGCACCACCGTATTTCTGTATGCACTTACTGAAAACGAACATTTTGCGTACAGATGAGGACACCTCGATCCGAGTACCTCTGGAAGTTTAATTCAATGTAGTGCACGATGTACATGTGTAGTGAAAATTACAACATGGTGGTGTTGCCTCAAATTAAGTCATGGACTTAGTAGAAATGGCACCATTTCACTGACTGACAACGATCATCACGCAATTCACGAATCACCTGCGAACTTTTATGTCAACTTGTTGCTCAGCTTTTTTTTTTTGTCAGTTTGTTCTGTGGGGGCCCTGTGTCTTTGACCACAAAGATGGAAAGCCCCGCCCCTTCTATATGTGGCCAAAATGGCATCCATTGGGTTCATTTTAACCCTTTTATGTGCACTGCGATAATGCACTGCATTTCGGCGAACGTCACAGTACTAAGTGAGTACCTCCAGTAGGTGAATTAAGATGGAGGTGGTTTTTTACGTTCACGTTTTCCAACTTAGGGTAAACCTTTGTTGGCCACTAAGAAGGGAATTTTATTAAATATCAGCCCCCTGTAGGTGCAGTGCATCGTATGTGCTCACTGTGACTAAAAATAAAACGATTAAAATCTATAATATCCTTGACATGAAATTTACTGCACGGCACAGCACGGACCGTACACGTGACGACGTCACCTGGTTATCCTGATACGACTATTAAAGCAAAACAACACCAAAATCCGACCTCCGAATCCAGTAAACCGCATGAAACGAGTTTCACGCTCTTCGCTTAACCATGGTTTCCAGCTACAAAAACTAGAATGCATACCTCTGATAAATATTTGTATTATAATGAGTTTTTTTCCCCATTTGTGTATTGTGTAAGCACAGTTTTCCTAGTGCAGCGATCTTAAAGAGAAAAAATGACAATTCTGTACAGGAAACGCCTACTTCTGTCAATCTGATGAAGCGTTCATTTATTTACCTTAATTTAATTTTCCTCGTATTGTGTTAGCATGCGTGTATCAGTTCGTCTTATCTCTTCGCGTCTTGAACGGATGATGTTTTGAGTTGCCGTGTAATCTATGACGACGGCCACAGAAACATACATCATTCGTCTGTGATGAAACGGACTACTGCCTTAACGTCTAACAGTAAGAGCAGAGTAATTATTGATGCCATCTGTCATTAAAATGACTCAGAGTCTGTAAATCTGAGATTATTCCTCGAGTTAAGGATTTCCGTCGAGCACAGAAGACGTGTATGGTTCATGTCAGGTAAAGATGCAACGCGTAGCATCGATTGTCAGCCTCTAATCCGTCCACCTCGCAACCTCTGACCCTCACAAACACTTTTGAATCCTTTAAACTTGTGACCATTTTCCTCTTTATATAAGTCATCTCATAAAATTCCCACTAATTGTGCCCCGCCCCTCACTAGCTCCTCCAGCAGGTGCAGCCCCAGTTCCCAGGTTGCTCCTCCTCCTGATCCCGCCCCTTCAGCGTGACCGTGTTGGCCGGCTGACTCAGTACCAGCGGCTTCTGCGACTTCAGCTTGTGTGCCACTGTCATGAAGATGGCCTCCACGTGGTCACTGTCGTTATTCCCTCCTTGTGGGTTCTTAGCCGACGTCTCGAACAGAGGCATGGAATGGGCGTCCGCAAACTGCTGCGCCACCTCCGTGCTCACTTGAGCGGCATGCCGAAGGTCGCATTTGTTACCCACTAGGATCCGGGGGACCTCGTGGCCCAGAGCGTGCTGCCGGCATTCCTCGATCCACGCCGGGAGGCTGCGGAAACTCGCCGCACTCGTCACGTCATACACGAAGACCACGGCGTGGACATTTCTGTAGTAGTGTTGCACCATGCTCTTCCGAAAACGCTCCTGACCCGCCGTGTCCCACAGCTGCACCTAAAAGCGAGAGAGAAGAACAAAAATGAATTACAATATTGTAGAATAAAATAGAAAT
This sequence comes from Neosilurus mollespiculum, assembly GCA_030014195.1. Lineage (NCBI taxonomy): Eukaryota > Metazoa > Chordata > Actinopteri > Siluriformes > Plotosidae > Neosilurus > Neosilurus mollespiculum. Next base: position 18,081,284 of record JAQMYF010000016.1, read on the forward strand.
ACAGGATATAATTAAATAGAACAGAAGAGAATAGAAAATAAAATAACATTGCAGGGTATAATATAATTTATATTCATCCATCCTAATTCGGGTAACAGTGGTGCCTATCTCAGCCGACTCTGGGCGAGGGCGGGGTACACCCTGTACAGCTCGCCAGACCTTTTCAAAGCCAACACGCATACAACCATTCACACTCACTCTCACACCTAGGGGTGATTTGGAACAACCAATCAGCCTACTGTACATGTTTTTGGACTGGGGGAGGAAACCGGAGTACCCGGAGGAAACACACACAAGCACGGGGAGAACATGCAAACTCCACACAGAAACACCCCGATCCCGGGAATCGAACCCGGGACCTTCTTAATGTGAGGCGGACGTGCTAACCACTACTCTACCGTGCTGCTCTTTAATATAACACAGAAATGAGCCAAATGGTGAATGGAGTGAAAATAATGCAGAAAAAAACAGAACAGAACAGAACTGTGTAGAAAGACGGAGAGAGAGCAGGGGAGGAGGGGTAGAAAAAGAGAGAAAGAGGGAGAGAGAAAAAACAGGAAGGGAGGGAGGGAGGGGGAGGAAAGAAAGAGAAGGAAGAGAGAGAGAGGGAGGGGGGAAGAGAGAGTGTGTGTGTGTGTGTGTGTGTGTGTGAGAGAGAGAGAGAATGTGTGAGTGGGTGGAAATTAGAGACAAATGGCAGAGAAAGGGAGAGCGAGCGAGAGAGAGAGAGAGAGAGAGAGAGAGAGAGAGAGAAATAGCAGAGAGACAAAGAATGATTTATATGTCAGAGACAGAGAGAGAGAGAGAGAGAGGAGTGAGTTTAAAGAGTGTAGTGATAGAGAGGGAGGAGGGAGGTGGAGGGGATAACGATAGAGAGACAGGATGAAAGATGAAGAAGCTTCAGACAGATGAGGAAGAAATGACAGAGTGAATATAGTGATGCAGAGAAACATGAGAGTGTGTGTGTGTGTGTGTGTGTGTGTGTGTGTGTGTGTGTGTGTGTGTGTGTGTGCGTCCGTGCGTCTGTGCGCATAAGACTTTCAGAGATCCAGTGTTGTGATTTCTGTGATGCAGAGCGGCGGTGTAGCTCAGGGGGAGTAGTGATTGAGGAAGATGCAGGTGGATGTCTGATGAAAAGGAATAAACACATACTGCAACGGGCAGCACGGTGGCGGACTGGTCAGCACGTTTGCCCCACGGCAAGGGCCTAGGCTCAGCAAGGTCGCTTCTGTGTTTAGCTCACATGTTCTCCTCGAGCTTGTGTGGGTTTCCTCTGGGGTACTCCCGTTTCCTCCCCAGTCCAAAGATATGCACGTTAGGCTAAATGGCTGTTTCATATTTCTTCTAGGTGTAAGGGTGAATGGTTTTGTGTGTGTGTGTGTGTGTTGGCCCTGCGATGGACTAGTGAGCTCTTCAGGGTGTACCCTGCCTTCGCCCAGAGTTGGTTGAGATAGGCTCGTCTCCCCACAACCCCAATTAAATTGGATAAAACGATTTGGCGAATGAATAGTTGACAGCTGATATCGACGCTCATGCTTACATTATTTTACTACAAAACTTTACTACAAAATAAAATTACTCAAACATGTTAATGTTTGTCGGAGATCCAGTGTGGAGTTTGCATGTCCTCGCCGCGTTTGTGTGGGTTTCCTCCGTGTACTCTGGTTTCTTCCCACAGTCCCAAAACATGCACAGTAGGCTGACTGGCGGTTCCAAATCTCCCCTAGGCGTGAGTGTGAATGGTTGTATGCATGTTGGCTCTGCGATGGCCTGAGTCGGCTGAGATGAGCGCCAGACCCTCCTCCCCCCGAATGACTAGAGGTCCCCGACCCTGTTCCTGGAGATCTAATGTGGACACAACATATGATAATATGTCATATCTGATCTGATCCTGGGCCGACGTGACATTACAGTCAGACTAAGTGTCAGATAACGCTAGGGTGGCACAGTGGCGTAGCAGGTAGCGCTCACAGCGAGACGCTTCTGGGTTCGAGTCCCGGGCTCGTTGAGGGTGTTTCTGTGTGGAGTTTGCACGTTCTCCCTGTGCTTGCATGGGTTTCCTCCCACAGCCCATATACATGCAAATAAGGCTAAGTGGCTGTTCCAGATTGCTCTTAGATGTGAGTGTGGGGAGGCTGGTGCCCATCTCAGCCGAGGGCGGGGTTCACCCTGCAGGGCCAACACTCACACAACCATTCACACTCACACTTGAATTTGGCACCGCCAATTAACCTACCGTGAACCCGGGACCTTTCCTGCTGTGATCGTGCTATCCACCACGCCACCGTGCCACCCCATGATGATGAAGTCTGATGCCTAAATGGAATGCTTTAGGTATCAGATGAACGTGATGGTGCGCTGATGGAGGGAAGACTGTCTGCAGTATGTGTGTGTGTGTGTGTGTGTGTGTGATAATCAGTGTATGCCCCTTGATGCTTAATAGATGACCTACAAAACCAAGCATTACATCACACCTAGTATACTAATGGTGACGTCATTGGTCCAGCGACTAAGGGGTTACGTCATTGAGCAATGTGGCTCGATCTCTCCTCTCACCTTGATCTTTTCCCCGTCGATCTCGATGATCTTCTCCCGGAAGTCCACCCCGATGGTGGCCTCGGTTTTGTCAGGGAACCTGCCGGCGCAGAAGCGGTATGTGAGGCAGGTCTTCCCCACCCCGGAGTCCCCGATCACTATGATCTTAAAGATCCGGGTGCGGGGAGGAGGCAGCGTGGAGCTGGTCAGGGAGCTGCTGAACTCCAGAGAAGACTCCATGTCTGCCATCTTCACCGTGTGTGTGTGTGTGTGTGTGTGAGATCAGAGATGATGACCAACGTGTCGCCCTGACAACAGCAGCATGTATACAGATGTTCCAGCCCTGGCCAGCTGAGTCACTGTAACCTGCAGCAGCAACAAGCAAATCTCGGTGGAGTTTATTCCCCTCTTTATTCTCCTCCTGCTCGAACCGATCCCAAACTAACCCTTCTGGGGGGATTGGACCCTCTCCACATTGCTGACTCCTCACTTTCACTCTCTCTTTCTCTCTGTTTCTCTCTGTTTCTCCCTGTTTCTCTCCTGCTTCTGCTGCGGCTCAACTGTTTTGGTTTTCAGCCACGTACTGACCCAGCAAGAGATCTCGCGAGATTTCACTGTGTTTACGCAGTAGAGTGACATCTCGCGGAAATCTCGCGAGGCTTTATAGAATATTTGAAAACAAAAATCACACACACACACACACACACACACACACACACACATATATATATAGGTTAATTATAGGTTAATTATATACTATATGTAGTATATAATTTTATAAATTAAAGAATATTTAAAATGTTTTTCTAGTAGGAAGCTGATAGATCATGTTTTTGTTTTTATATATAATATACAAAACTGATAAATGCCATAAACTTTTGAGGCTTTAACCCTTACTACATTCAATAATAATAATAATAACAACAACAACAACAACAACAACAACAATAATAATAATAATAACAACAAGGCTTTAACCTGTACTACATTCAATAATAATAATAACAATAATAATAACAATAATAATAGTAATAATAACAATAATAATAGTAATAATAATAACAACAAGGCTTTAACCTTTACTACATTCAATAATAATAACAACAACAACAACAACAACAACAATAATAATATTAATAACAATAATAATAATAACAACAAGGCTTTAACCTTTACTACATTCAATAATAATAACAACAACAACAACAATAATAATATTAATAACAATAATAATAATAACAACAAGGCTTTAACCTTTACTGCATTCAATAATAATAATAATATTAATATTACCAACAATAACAATAATAATATTAACAATAACAATAAAAACAACAATAATAACAACAATAACAACAACAACAACAATAATAATAATAATAATAATATTAATAATAACAACAATAACAATAATAATATTAACAATAACAATAACAATATTAACAATAATAACAATATTAATAATAATATTAACAATAACAATAACAATAATATTAACAATAACAATAATAACAACAATAATAACAACAATAACAACAACAACAACAACAACAATAATAATAATAATAATATTAATAATAACAACAATAACAATAATAATATTAACAATAACAAAAACAATATTAACAATAATAAGAATATTAATAATAATATTAACAATAACAATAATAACAACAATAATAACAACAATAACAACAACAACAACAATAATAATAATAATAATAATAATAATAATAATAATAATAGGGGTGACACGGTGGTGCAGTGGTTATTAGCAGGTCCGCCTCACAGGTCCCGGGTTCCGGGTTCGGGCGCTTCTGTGTAGAGTTTGCATGTTGTCCTCGTGCTTGCATGGGTTTGTGAGATGAAAGAAAAACGTCAGAGAGAAATTGAACGGATGTGATGTTGCATTCTGGGATATGCAGTCTTTATGCCATGCAGCCATATTGCTAGACACAAAACGTTGCGTGCTTTGGTCCTAAAAGCTTCTTCGGTTTTGTATTGTTTTATAGTATTTATTTATACTATTACTTTTTATTTATTTATGCCTTGGTGTGCAGTGGTAAACTGTACAGACAGAAAGATACCAGGATACAGGAAATAATTCCATGTATAAGGAGCATTTTAAATATTTTTGTAGATTTAAGTATTTTTGTAGAATTTATACACACGTGTACTTATGTTTATTATTTTGAGACTGTGTTATTATAAAAAGTTTGGATTGGGATTAACATGCCTGTGATATTTAGATACTATTATTTTAAACTATCTGGATATTAAAATGTACATGTATCATATACAGTATGTGGAATTAAGTGTAAAAATACTACAGTAACTCTACAGAGCCTTGCAAAAGTATTCCTCCATCCCAGTCTCAAATCACAGGCCAGGTTTTGCTCAAGAATATCCCAGTATTTAGCACCATCCATCTTTCCTTCGACCTGGATCAGTTTCCCAGTCCCTGCTGCTGAAAACCATCCCCACAGCATGATGCTGCCACCACCATGTTTCACTGTAGGGATGGTGTTCTTGGGGTGATGAGATGTGTTGGGTTTGTGCCAGACATAGCATTTTCCTTGGTGGCCAAAAAGTTCAGGTTTAGTCTCATCTGACCAGAGCACCTTATTCCATGCATTTGGGGAGTCACCCACATGCCTTTTGGCAAACTTAAAACATGCCTTCTTATTTTTAACCCTAAGTAATGGCTTTTTTCTGGCCACTCCTCCATAAAGCCCAGGTCTATGGAGTGTACGGCTTATTGTGATCCCATGCACAGATACACCAGTCTCTGCTGTGGAACTCTGCAGCTCCTTCA
>JAQMYF010000016.1:18086733-18106787 GCA_030014195.1 Neosilurus mollespiculum
CAGAAAAGGTGTGTTTATACTGACAGATCATGTGACACTTAGACTGCACACAGGTGGACTTCATTTCACTAATTAAGGTAACTGGTTGCATCAGGACCTTTGAGGGTGCAAAGGGGGGGTGAATACATATGCACATGCCAGTTTTCAGATTTAAATTTTTTAAAAGTATATATTATAAAATATATATTTTTCTCATTTTACTTCACCAACTTAAACTATTTTGTGCAGATCCATCACATAAAATTCAGATAAAAAACATTTAAATTACAGGTTGTAATGTAACAAAATGGGTAAAAAGCCATGGGGTGAATACTTTTGCAAGAAGGTGTACATCAGATACTGTAAGTTTATGCGCACAAACAGTAATTATGTTCTTTCTTATTAAATTACATTAGTAAATTATCTGTAGACCTATTATATAGAGAGAATTTATGTACAAGTATTATATTTGTAATCTGAATGGCCTATTATATAGAGATTTTGTATATGTTTGTATTTGTAATTTTATATTCCATATTTCCAAATTTCTTTGTTGGCCAACTATATATACAGGAATTACATTATATTTGTGAATATTATATATCTTAAAAACTAAATAAAGTAATTATTTGGTCAATATGTATATATTAACCATTCTTTGTACTTTATTCTGCTAAATTTAAATTTAGTGCACTAAATAAATTGATATATATTTACCTTAAACTGTTTTTATTATTTTTTATTAATATAGGCTTAAACTATGTTCGATTTTTCTTTGGTAAAAAAGGCTTAAGCTGCGTTAGACATGTTGAGGTTAAGAATGGTTTTGCAAACTTTTAATACAGTGCTATATATGTGACATTTTGTCCCTCACTATGTATATACAGTATATATGGAGGATGTCTGATTGATCACATGACTTCCTTGGCAATGCATCAGGCATTTTGTTTTTGGTGCAAACATGCTGCACTGTGAGACCTATCCTGATACTGGTATGACATTTTGATTCATGCAAAAAAAAAAAGAAAAGGAAAAAAAAAGGACAGACTAGCTGAGACTGTGCTCATGTTACCCCTGGTACACCCTGAACAATATGGCATCAGTATGTTTCCACTCTTTACGTGATTCGTGACGCCACACCGACATCCTCCATAGGCCCGAGTCTATATATAATAGTTAATTACTGCTTACAGCCTAAAATTTGTCATAAGAAGCAAGACAGTAAAATATTACATAATTCAATTATCAAGTATTCATCCTGACCACTTTTCTTAGAATCATGCTTATGAAGCAGTCCAGATAATAGATATGGTTGTAATGTTCTGGCACTAGTAATATGGCGGCTGGCCTGGGTTGGCTGGCTTCAATTCTGAGCGGGCCGATAGTCCGAGTGCCTTAATCCATTTTTAGATCAGCGTTTCCAACCTACTCTTCTAACGTTTCACTCTGTAGCCACAAGGCTTGTTATTATTATTATTATTATTATTATTATTATTATTATAAAATACATTTTGTTGGCTTTTTTTTGTTTGTTTTCCATTCTCATAAGAATATTTTTTAAAGTAAATAAAATCAAACGATTTATTAAAAATGGTGTGTTTATACAGTCACAATGATTTCACATACGTTTTGATGAATTGAGTTCATTTTCTACTGCTATACAAACTCCATCTATTCTTACCAAACCTCTTTCATTTAAACTTCTTTTGGCAACTCTTAACTCTTGTTTTTCTTACTTTAACTTTTTTCCTTGTACTTATTGTTTTATTGTCCATAAGTAGCTGCCCTTTTTATCGCTGCTACAATACTGGGATCAATAAAGTATTCTGATTTTGATGTTCCATCCTGTGTGTAAAGATTCAGATGAGTTTTAAACAATCAAACAAGTAAAAAATAAGGAGTGAGCTGTTTATGCTCCTGTTTGGTTTGTCAAGCTTTTTTTTTTTTTTCTTCCCCCCAGTCAGTAGTACGATGACCCTTACCAAAGTCCAACTCAGGAGTAACTGAGCGTCCGAGGAAAATGTTGGTAAGTTTTCTCAGTTGGTTGATATTTAAACATTTAATATTTAAATCCAATGAATTTTTACAAATTTTTTAAAAGTAGTAAACTTGATGGTTGTGTGTACTCGTTAACATTTTCATTTCATTAAAAAAGGCATCAAATATGCCTACAATTAAAAGTACGCTAATTTCACAGTATTTATACTAAACTTTTTGGTAAATCTGAGTTCGCTTCACTGTGCCACCCAGGTACCATGCAATATAGAAGTTGAGCCTCCACCACCAGGCTTACAGAGAGAGTTCGAGACTCTCTTCAGCCCTGAAGCTCTGCGCTTTCTGTCAGATCTGTGCTCCAGGTTCCAGTCAGATGTGGACAAGGTAAAGAAAGGAAGAAAAAGTCATCCTCATTCCTTCTCACCAGCCATCAATCAGTTCATGTTTGTTTAGAGAAGTCGAACCCATTAAAGTGTATAGAATTCTCCGTCTTATTTGCGTCAGGTCCTGAAGAGGAGAATCCTACGGAAGGTTCAGCTGGATCTCACTGAAGAGCTGCCCGGTTTCACGGAGGACACGGCTCACATCCGGAATGATCCATCCTGGAAAGTGAGTCCCGTCCCTGTGCGGCTGCAGTGCAGACATGTGGACATCGGTGACCTTTCACCCTGCGACACGCAGCGACTCACACAGGCCCTCAAATCATCAGCTCAAGGAATACAAGTAATACACACTTAAATACTTACCAAAGTTTCATTAGCGTACATGTGAACTGCATAATTTCCCAGGAGTCATTTCCTTTTCTATGCTGTATATAACATAGCTTTAATATAACGTATTACTATATAACTCCACCCACTGCATATAGGAGCTCACACATAGGAGTGATTTGGAACCACCGGTCAGCCAACTGTGCATGTTTTTGGGCTGTGGGAGGAAACCGGGGTACCCAGAGGAAACCCACGCAAGCACGGAGAGAACATGCAAACTCCACACAGAAACGCCCTTAAAAAACAAATTTATAGAAAATAATTTTTTTATATTAATACCAGCATTGATTTATTTGCCCACAGTACAGATATCCTTTAGTGTACAGCTTAAAAAAGAGCTTTTATATATGCAGTACCTCTTTAATATTTCGAAACGATATCATCTGAGTTGCAGTCATTAAGTTCTTTTATCTGTGTATCTCCTTTAACACATATTCATCAAATATTTTTATCCCTCTAAGGTATAAATAGTTTAAATTTTTGTTTGGGCCCTGCGATGACCTAGCGAGCTGTCCGGGGTGTACTCTGCCCTCGCCCAAAGTTGGCTGAGATGGGCGCCGGCCTCCTCGTGACCCTAATTAGGATTAGGTGCTTCAGAGAATGAATGAATGAATGAATCATTGTTTAGAAATGTTTCTTCTAAGATACCACCTCGTATCTTTTATTAGAAGGGGTTAAACTCTTAGCACGTCCTAACGATTTGTTGGGTTTTTCCGCAGGTAGATTTTGATGATGGCAACTGTCCGACATACTACAATCAGATCAAAGGCATCTATAACGTCTATAAAGTCGTCCGTAATCAGTTTTATGGTGAGTTTTTGCTACTTAATGCGCCACACAATTTCCATGTTTGATAATATTTCTGAGGTCCTTATATCCTGATTGGGTGGCTGAATTTTAAGAATCACTGCCAAGCTTCCTCATGTTTTCCTTGTGTTTGTGTGGGTTTCCTCTGGGTCTTCTGGTTTTCTTCAACAGTCCAAAGACATATACATTAAATCAACTGGCAACTCGAATTTACCCATATAAGTGAATGAGAGTGTAATCAGTTGTTTGTGTCTGTGTTTGTGTCTGTGTTTAACCCCGCCTCTCAACCGAAGTCAGCTGGGATTGGCTCCAGCTTCTTCTGTCTCCCTGGGAGATAAACAGTATAGATGTTGGTTGAATGGATGGATGGATGGATGGATGGATTGCACCATCTTTTTTTTTAAACTTTGATGCACCGCACAAAGTGTTGTTTTGCTTCTAGATGCCCCGCCCATATCCCAGGCTCCGGTTCTTATGCTCCGCCCTCGTGCTTGGAACATGGTGGAGCACAACATGCTGGTAATAACGACAGATATACGGTACTTAAAGATCAGTCAAACTAGTTGTGTAGTTGTGACCATGTTTGTTGTATCTCCAGGTAAATGGTCAGGAGGTTCCTGGTCCTCTCTTTGATTTTGGCTTGCTGATGGTCCATAATGCAAAGCTGCTGCTTGAGAACCAGAGCGGACCGTTTTTCTACCTATCCAAGGTCGGAACCTTTTAAAGAATTTTCAGATGAGCTCCTTAATTGCGTTTTTCAATAATTTTATATAAACTGATGAATTATTCACAATCTCTTCATTCGGTAAAAAGAAATCTATGGACTTTGTTTATGTTCCTGTGATGATCCTGATGATTTCCTCTAACTTCAGTGTAAATTGAAGAAATAATTCTGCACACTTTACATACTGACTATTGTTTATATTCAACTGAAGCAGAAGCAGCGACCCTTGAACATAACTCTGCTTAATATCCTTTAGGTGGAGAGTTACCTGGAGGCCAGACTGTGGAATCAGATTTTTCTCTGGACTGAGGACAGGGTACGGATGTTTGCACTTTTAAAAATCCGAAGTGTATGTAGCAGAAACTGAGCAAAGTGAAGCCAAATGAAATCAATCTATGTATGCAGTGAAGTTTATCCAGACTGAAAATGTCAGTTTTGATCATTTGTTGTTTGGATCAAATGTTGGTGCGTCCTTCATTTACGTTATTTCTGATGGGAAATAGTATAAAGCAACGTACAGCAAAGCTTCAGCTTCCACTAGTGTGCAGTAATCTGGGGGTGGGTAGAGGGGGGCAGTCTTACTGTGGGCAGAGGATCAGATGTCCCCAGATGGATAGGGGCCCCTTGATTTGGCCTTGATCGTTTGGTTGGTTGGTGAGTTCGTTTCTGAGTTAGTTGGATGGTTGTGGAATGGGTAAGTGGATTTATGGTTGGTTGTTTGGTGAGTTGGTTGGCTGGTTGGTGAATGGATAAGTGGATAGATAGATGGTTGGTTGTTTGGTGAGTTGTTTTCTGGGTTGGTTGGTGAATGGGTAAGTGGATGGATAGTTGGTTGTTTGGTGAGTTAGTTTCTTGGTTGGTTGGTTGGTGGATAGGTGAATGGATGAATGGTTGTTTGGTGAGATTTTCTCTGGATTGGTTGGTTGGTTGGTGAATGGGTGAGTGGATGGATGGCTGGTTGGCTGGCTGGTTGTTTGGTGAGTTGGTTGGTGGATGGATGGTTGGTTGGCTGGCTGGTTTTGTGAGTTGGTTTCTGAGGTGGCTGGTGGCTGGATAAGTTAATGGATGTTTTGTTGGTTGGTGGGTGAGGGAATGCATGGTTGGTGAGTTGGTTTCTGGATTGGTTGGTTGGTTGGTGGGTGAATGGGTGGATGCTTGGTTGTTAGTGAGTTGGTTGGCTGGTTTTTTTGTTTTTTTTTGTTTATAGAATTGTAGCCTTCAAAACCCAACAAATCACTGAAACCTTATAAGAGAAAAAAATGTTTTTGGTAAGTGATCTTAACATCTGGGTTAGATTTTGGATTTTTAGCTGCATTAAAAATTGTCAGTAGTAAGTATATCAAGATGTGTATGTGTGTGTGTGGCTGTGTGGTAGCTGGGCTTGGCTGTAGGCAGCATCAAGGCGACGGTGCTAATAGAGTGCGTACTGGCTACGTTTGAGATGGAGGAGATCCTGTATGAGCTCAGAGAGCACTCTGCCGGTCTAAACTGTGGCATCTGGGATTACTCTGCCTCCTTTGTGAACAAATTCGGTGTGTACTATACATTTAAACCACTTAAATGATGCATTTGAGTTGAAGTGCCCAGAAAGAAACCAACCTCTCTGTTCTCTACAGGTGACCGCGCCGAGTTCCTGCTCCCAGACCGCAGTAAATACGTGAACATGGAGAAACGGTTCCTGCGCAGCTACATGGAGCTGCTGGTGCAGACATGCCATCGTAGGGGTGCATTGGCCACGGGGGGTATGGCAGCGCTACTGCTGCCCACACACAGTGACAGGACAGAGTATATAAATATACTGAACACTGTCACCAGGCAAGAGATCATATTCAGAGATTCCGAACAGACTCTTTGATATTTCTAGGAGTTGAGCTCATAACCTTCAATAAACATTTTGCCTAATAATATTAATCTGATCTGATATTACCATTCAGGCAGTTTACCAGAGTTTGATCTACTTATTTCAGATTAAAGCTTTTGGAAATCAAAGCAGGAGTCGACGGCTTCATGGTGTATGACATGAACCTGATTGAACCCATGCAGAAAGTAAGTATTGCACTATTTCACGCTTAGAGATCATTAAGAGTCAAATCTTGACTCGTTTTCATCTTGACTTATCGTTCATATCAATGTCCCCTCACAGTTGTTCCGGGTCCACTGCACAGAACAGAACCAGCTCCAGCAGCTCCGCCACGATGTTAACGTGACCCCTGAAGATCTGCTCACTATGCCAGCGGTCAGCCACGCCTAATAACCCCTCCTCTGTCCCATTCCCCTCCCTCCCACGCCTGACTATGAAATATAAGACACCGATTTACTATAAAGTTAGCATTATTATAACTCCAGTTATTTATTGCATTATAAATTGTTGTGGAGGTTCTACAGTTCAATCCACTCACTCACTAGCCGAACCGCTTAATCCTACCTGGGTCGCGGGGAGGCTGGCGGGTTACACCCTGAACATCTCACCAGACCATCACAGGGCAGCACACACTCACACCTAGGGTCAATTTGGAACAGCCAATTAGTGTGCTAATGTGCATGTTTTTTCGACTGTGGGAGAAAACCGGAGTACCCAGAGGAAACCCACATCCAGTAAGCACAGGGAAAACATGCAAACTCCACAAACCCAGGACCTTCTTCCTGTGAGGCAGACGTGCTACCTATTACGCCACCATGCCTCCCACCTCAATTCAGATTCTGGAAACTATCAATGCTCCCAATCGTAAAACAAACTCCACCCCTTTCCTTGCTAAACCTGTGTATGGTCATTTGCATGGCTTTAATTAAATACTGGAATCTGACTGGCTCTTATATTTTATGATGTAATAACTCACTACATTACCATCTTTAACCTTATTTTTTTAAGGTCTGGCGCTATGAGTGTAGTGTAGTGTGGCGTATTAAACTTATGTAATGATGATGTAATGTATGGTGATATGTTGTAATATCTCTTTGTAGGGTGGAGTCACATTGCATGGATTGAAACACAACATTGCGGTCGGTGTGTTGTTTATCGATGCGTGGCTTTCAGGTGAAAACAAGCTTTGATAATTGCACAGTAATAACGATATCAAATACCATGAACGATGAATGGAGGCTTTAGGACTTGATAGCGTTAGCATCGCTTTCTAACTGAGAAAGAACAAGTTGCAATACGACTTACGTAATATACTGTATTGTATTTATTTAACAAATTTATTTAAATAAGTTGGATATACTCTTTGATGATTTATACACCCTTATTTGGGTTTTGAATTTGGTTGCAATGAAAATCTGCAGCCACTTTCTGTCCATGCGACTAATAATTTCTGCGCTCATCATTATTTTCATTTAATTAAAACATCATTTTGCTCTCGTTTATTTATATATATATTTTAAATCTACACACTCTTCACACCCAGATTTGGTGTATTAATACTTTTTGGGGTGGTGGTTTTTTTTAATTTAATTTTATTTATTTTCATTCATTTTCTAAGCCACTAAATCCTAATTAGGGTCGCGGGACGCTGGCGCCCGTCTCAGCCAACTCTGGGTGAAGGTGGGGTACACCCTGGACAGCTCACCAGACCATCGCAGGGCAAACACACATACAACCACTCGTACTCACTCTCACACCTAGGGGTGATTTGGAACAGCCAATTATCTTACTGTGCATGTTTTTGGACGGTGGGAGGAAACCTACGCAAGCACGTGGAGAACATGCAAACTCCACGCAGAAACGTGCCGACCCCGGGAATCGGACCCAGAACCTTCCTGCCTTGAGGCAGACGTGCTAACCACTACACCACGTGCTGCCCTTTATTTATTTTATGTTAGATTATTTTTTTTCTGATGAAAACTACTTCAGGTGCAATAATAAAATAAAATATTTCCTACTTTTAATTTTCTAGTTTGTGATTCTGTATAAATTGTGGGTTTATAATCTAAACTTTTCTCTTAATTTCTGTTTTTTTAAGAACAACAAATAAAAAATAAATAATTATATTACTATATATATTATAATAAATTTGTTTATTCATTTAAAACGTTTTTCTACAAATTTCTATCAAAAATTTTTTATTTATCTATCGTCTCAATCAGAAATTTTTTACTTGGTGTAAGTCCATTTCAATGATGATCTTGGACTGTTGGTTTATAACTAAAAACGTTTAAAAAAATAATAATCGTGTATAAAAGTGTAATGAGAAACCCCCTCACAGGTTCACTGTCACTGTTTCTGACTTTTGTCGCTCAGGTAGAGGACATTTTTTCTTTAAGGGACAGGTGGAGGACTCAGCGACTGCAGAAATCTCTCGATCTCAGGTGGGTGTAACATTTCTGTTGTGAATTGAATTAAATATGAGCGTTTATTTTCTAAATTGTCATTTGTTCCAACTGCTGTGCTCTCTCTGTGCTCATCTCTTCTTGGGGCAGGTGTGGCAGTGGATCAGACACCAGGTGAAACTGGAGGATGATGGGAAGACTGTGGTGACCCGTGGACTTGTACGGAGCTTAACGCAAGGCATGATGGGTGATCTGAGGGCAGTGATGTGCTGTCAGAACCAAAGGTGTAGTAAAATATTCATCTAAAACGCCCTCTAGTGATAAAATCAACCTGAAGCATGCAAGGCTCATTTGAAGTAGAGTCGACTGTTTGGCATCTTTCTGCAGCAGAAAGTTTAAGGCAGTGGTGGCTCAGGGGTTAAGGCTCTGGATCACTGATCTCAAGATTGATGGTTCAAAGCCCCAAACCTAAGAAAGGCCCTTGACCCTGGAGCCGTCAGGGGCGAAGGCAGCGTACACCTTGAATAGCTTGTCAGACCATCGCAGAGCAACACGCTCACTACCATTCACACTTATACTTACACCTAGGGGCCAATTAGCCTCTTATGCATGTCTTTAGACGGTCGGATGAAACCGGAGTACACAGAAGAAACCCTTGCAGGCACAGAGCATACAAACTCTATCAAGAAACACCCTCACGCAGCCCATAGGTTATAGGCAGCAAGCTTTGGCTCTGAAATGATTCGATTCAGATTTCATCACTAACGGTGTGAGCGGACTGACGTGATTACTATTAGAATTTTATAATCTAACAATCCGTCAGTTGGTTTAAAGGCAGGTAAAAAGTAAGTAATTAGTACAGATAAATCAGCGACAATTTGGCCAAAGATATGGTTAGAAAATAGACCGCAGGGGTCCAAAGCTCCCGCCACCCAGGAATGTGTATTTTAAACTTGATCTGTATCTTCCTTAAACCAAAATCAAAACTGTTGTATTAAACAAATTAAGTCCAGCCGGCTCATTAATCATGCACAGACTTTAGCGTGCATGGCGAGGTACCTGTACGAAAAATCCCCTACCAAATTTCATCAAAATCCAAGCAAGCGTTCAAGTTATCGTCCAGAAACCAAACTGTTGTGGTAAATAAATGAAGCGCAGCTGGCTCATTAATCATGCACCGATTTTGGCATGCACCAATCGCAGGCAAGGCACCTGTAAGACAAATCCAAGCAATCATTCCTAAGTTATGATCTGCAATCCACTATGATTGGCGGGAGTTAATACTTTCTCCAGTATCCCGTGTTGCCTCTAATGGATTGCATTATAATTTCTCTTTTTTACACGTTGTCTCTTTTCGTGAACAGAGCTGAACAGAGACTAATCACCGCCGTGTCCATGTTTTTGGAGCTGGTACAAAAGAGCGATTTCCCAGAATTCCTCACAACCTACCTATACCAGGACCACACCTTCCTGAGTGCTCAGTGTCAGCATGAAGACAGAGGGATGGACCAATTTCACCGAGCCAAGCTTTAATCACAGTCCTACCGCTGTCACACAACCTGATACAAACCTTAGGTAGAGACGGATAAAAATAAAAAAAACGAACATGGTGGTACACAGAATGAGGAGTGTTTATCTTGCATTAGGATATGATGTGATGTATGATGTTTACATTTAAAGCAGTCAATAACACTAATACCTAATACACAGGGACAGTATTAAAATCATCAATGAGTTTCATAACATCAGTTTAGGGTTTGATTTAAGGGGTCGGAATTCAGGCCAGATGACGTAACCAAAACCCGTCATTAGAAGAAATGAGGCTGGGGCTGATATCTTTCAATCTCAGACTGTAAACTTGGTTAAATTGAAATAAAAAGAAAGCCTTCCAAACTCTCCTGTAACACAAACATATGCATATTTTCATTATCAGGTGGTTTTTTTACTTACATTTTTGAAGTTTTTGATAGTTTGCATTAGCCTGTTTGAAAAGGCTGCTGTTTCACTTATGAGTGCAAAATTGCAAGAATAGGACTGACAGTGAATGCATTAGTATAAATCAGGTTAATGGCAAAAATAACAGTACACAGATATTAAACTAACAAATCAGTGAACCAGTGAACTCTTGAATGAAATGAAACTAGGTATATCTACACATACATCAGACAAACAACCGCATGCACATGGATTACGTGACTTTTCGCAGTACAATGCCACACACCTCCGAAGTAAGCAGATTTAGTACTTGTTTGTTTTTTCTTTATAAAGAAGCCTGTAATAATAGGGCATTTTGATGTGCTAAGACATACAATAACTGGGTATCTCACCAAATCGTGAATGTTGGTCAATTGACTTCGCCAAAATGTCCACCAAAATTCTCCAACTATGGTTCAGCAGCACAAACAAATGAATTTACCATGTTGCAAATAAGCTTGACACAAATGCGAAAACAAGAAAATTCTGGAAAAAATAAGCCATTTGTTACTTAAACCTGTGTTCTTTATTTTGTCCAAAGGGAGCACAAAATCTTGCACTTCACCGTATAATATCTGTCCTCACATCCATTGAAATTGACTTTACTTGGGTTTTATTTGTGTCCAGTGAAGATGAGATGGGAGGATGAGTGGCAGGGGTTTGTTCTTTAATATATGGCAGCAGATTATTATTACAAAACCAATTATTAGAAAAGAAATCAAGAAGGAGGAAGAAAGGGGGAGGGTACAATGATGGGTAGAGAAAATGCTCAAAGAGCCATGAAATCTGCCGAATTCGGAAAGATAACCAAAAGCAAATGAAAAAAAAAAAAGAGCAGAAATGAGATGGACGAGAGGCTCTCTGTAGCAGCTATGCAGGAAATCCTCAGCAGAAATCAAGCACATCTTACACACGCTTACTTACACACACACACACGCACGCACGCACACACCCCTCCCACCTTGACCTGTACCCTGTCATTAGCTCCGCCCTTCACATTTGGCACACGATCGCCTGACCCGAGGAACTGTTCCTCTTTTCTTCCTCTTTTTCTCTCGAACGTTATAAATTACTCTTAAAAACATAAGAAGCACGTGCGCACGTATCAGACGAACCGAACCTCCAGTTCATCAAAGCCGTCTTCATCTACGTCCCGTTCTCTCTGGTTTGGATATCTTTTTTTCCCCTTTAGAGCAGTCCTTAACCATAGTAATAATAAAAGTAAGAAAAAGAAAAGCATCGAAACGTAAAAACAGTCCCACGGTGCAGGACCGTCGAGTCCCGGTCCGGGTTCTACAGTAGAAGTCACATCTCAGTCAAATCCAACCAACCCAATAAACAAACCCATATGTGCACTCACTCCCTCCCTCACTCCAGTCCCGTCTCAGATCTCATTGGTCACGTCCTCGTGGTCGCCGGAGGACAGCTCTCCATTGGTGGTGACGGCAGCGTTATCCTGGTAACCGGGTGGCATGAAGGCCAGGCAGTAAGGGTAGAGGCCATGGCAGGAAGCGCGGTACGACTCTAGAACTTTCTGCTGCTCCGAACCCAAGCTGCCATCCTTTAAGGCCTGTAGCACCTCAGTGCACGTCTAACACACACACACACACACAAAGACTAAAGTGAACAGACCATCAAACAACTCGAAGCAAACATGTTAATCATGTGACACGGGTGTGGCACAGAGCTAAATCCATGACAATCAATTTTATTATTATTAAAAGAGGATTATATGAATGTTACCTCACCTAAAAACCATCAATAGCAACAAAAACCGTTTTATCTTAAAGCAGTTTAAATCAACAATGTCCCGGAGATGGCGATAACCCCTCAGCCACCTAGGAGTACTTGAGGAATAGCCCTTGGCAAGGTCAAAGGTCAAACAGAGAAACCGACACGCCCCTGCATACCTATATTACAAACGTCAAGGTCATCGTGACAAGGTCAAAGGTCAAACAGAGAAACTGATATATTTAACCCAGGAATAGAGCACATTGATTTCAGCAAATTCTGAGTAGCAGTTATTGCAGAATTCTCGTAACACCCCCCCCCCCCCAGCCCCCATTTGTATTTAAACAAATTTACAGAACGTCACCAAAAGCTCTTCAGCGCGTCTCCATGGTGCAGACGACTTTCATGCAAAACTAGAAAGAAATCCGGTTAGCACCTTTTGTAAGATCACAAGAACGATTGGCTCCTGAATCCTTTTAGTGCTTCACATTTGCATATCACTTAGTAACACAAAATAAATAAGAAACACAACAAAACAAAACGCCACAAACCCCTAACCCCTCACTCGGACCGCAAGTCAGAACGACTGCACCCTTTACAGGCTCAGAATTTTCCAAACGGTTGTAAGACTGGGTTTTCTTTATCAAAATCAAATATGCAAATCAAATTAAATCGCACTCCGTTATCAAGAAGAACAGCATGAAATGGAAAATAACTTCGAAGTGGTTCATCCATTCATTGGAACTAATATATCTGTCCAGCAGGGGGCAGTAGATGACTGTTTTCCCCCATGATTTTCTTCCTAATTTACACATTTACAATTATCTTATCCAGAGCAACTTACAATGATCATTTTTTTATACAACTGAGCAACTGACGGTTAAGGGTCTTGCTCAAGGGCCCAACAGTGGTGACAGTGGGGATTGAACCGCTGACCTTTGGATCAGTAACCCATCGCCTTAACCACTACGCCACCACTGCCCCACACATTCACACACAATCACACATTCGCTGCACTACTTAATCCTATTAGGGCAGCAGGGAGGCTGGCGCCTAGCTCAGTCGCCAGGCCATCACAGGGCCAACACACACACACATCCATTTACACTTATTCACTCCTAGGGGCAATTTGGAACAGCCAATTAGCCTAGCATGGGGAGAACATGCAAACCCCACACAAAAACAGCTCTGCCGGGGACTTGAACCCAGGACCTTCTTGCTGTGAGGCGGACGTGCTAACCAGTACTCCACCGTGCCTCCCCTCCCTAATCCATTTCCCACCCATCAGACATTCTTCTGTCTCACACAACGGCTACAAACCAGACAGGAAGACGCTTTGTTACAGCAGCCGGATGCACTTTTACAAACTGCTGCTCATTCTTAGCCAGGAGCAGCGTAACACGCACAGAGGGAAGCACTATCCGGTTCCTTTGTATGCAAAGCTCACAAGCGCCCATGATTGGCTTACATTGCTCGGAAGTGACAGGGAGGAGGGTGCCTGACTCAGAGAGCCCGGCCAATCAGCTCTCACCTTGGCCACAGGTGGCCGTGTCATCATCTGCGATTTGAACTTCCTAAGAGTTCAGCTATCCGAGCTACGGTGGGACCTCTGTGTATTAATGGTACCTTTATGGATCGGTTGCTGAGAGACTTATCCAGTGACGTCGCCAACTCGGCAGCCGCGCTTTCAGAGGAGGGATCCAGATACACCATCATCTTAGCACCTACAACCAACACACACATGTACAATAGACGCAATTCTTCAGGTTAGGAAGCACTGACAGGGGTCAAAGGTCATGGAATACCCACACGCATTGACCTACTGCCTCACAAAAACAAGGTTCATTATTGTACCCCTGCCGTCCCACCCCACTTTATTCCTTTACCATTGTGCTAATCTTGTACAGGTTGGTTCTGACCAGCGTTTTAAATGAAAACAGAGGATCATATGACGTCTACGTCTGTCGTGTGTTGCTGTTTACCTGCTAGTCTGTGAGGTACGGAGCCGGAGTGCTTGCTCAGGAAGTTTTTGTTGTAGGTTTTGGGGTCACTCTCCCCAAACAGACGAGTGAGCTCCTGCTTGAGAACAGTGTGTACAGGCTGAGGGAGGTTCTTACTGTCAGCCACTGTACGTACACACACACGTACACACACACACACACACACACACACAGAGCAAATTTATATAGCTTGGGGGAAAGAGGTGTGTAGAGGAGAAAATATATTGTGTGTGACTATACACACCTCCTTTGAAAAATCGGATGAGGCACTGGTGAAGCCAGGGGTGGTCAGGGTCTAATGCATACGCTCTCTTCACGGACTGCAACATCAGCAGAAATTTTTCTGTGAACACACACACACACACAACACACACACAACACACGAGACGAGATGAGGCAAGGTGAACGGCACAGTGCAGAAGCAGAACAGAAATCGTATGCAAATTAACACAAATTTGGCTTGATGATGCAACCAAACATCTTCTAGCAGGACATCACTTAATCAAACACCAAAGCTGGGTTTAAGTTCAGCATCATTGCAAACAGGTTTAACAACAGGCTCTGCGCTGAGCTTGAGAACTCGGCTGCTCCGTCAGCTCACCTTTACGGAGGTAAATCTCAAAGGCCAGGAGGTGCGTCTCGATTGTGTTCTTTACCAGGTTCTTTAGAGGAATCAGGAACTTTACTGCTTCTTCCAGGGGATTCTCGATCTGCCAAACCAAACAAGGTAGGTCAGGAGGAATAAATCAGCACAAGGAGGCTAAAGAGGACGCACTACCTTCCAAATAACCCTATTGCCCTACAACTGACAGAGTGACGGGCAAGCAACAGACGGTGAGACGGGCGAGCAACAGACGGTGAGACGGGCCAGCAACCGGCACAGAGACGGGCGAGCAACCGGCAGAGAGAGACGGGCGAGCAACCGGCAGAGAGAGACGGGCGAGCAACCGGCAGAGAGAGACGGGCGAGCAACTGGCAGAGAGAGACGGGCGAGCAACTGACAGAATGACGTGCAAGCTGTCTTTTCTGTGAAAAGACTTTCACAGACTTTTCAACAACAGAAAGTCTAGGCAGAAAAACTAAAACTAGATACAAAAGTTTTCCCTCTAATTCTAACAGGCTGAATGTTTATTACACTAGTTCTCTCCCTCATGCTACATTACAAAGACTCCTGACTGATATACTCATGAGGGTAAAGGCACGGAACCTGAACATTTTTGGAGAAAAGTGAATATTTCTACTAAATTTTAATACGATCCTCAGTAAGTTGACGACATAAAGGGTTCTATCACAATATGATAATTTATTGATGTATCACCCCAGCCCTAGATCACGAAGCTAATTATTCAGCAAGCGAATTAACAACGCTATATGAAGACCAACAGTACACGACATGCTGGACTGTAGGATAGGTTCAGTTAGAAGAAAGTGAGATACACCTCCAACTGCTCTATTTGTTCATGTCCATCCCCCCGTCCTTCACCTTTATGCGTCACTAATAGCAAAGTTCAATTATCGTTAGCTTATATAGAAAAACGACGTTTCTGATGCGGCCGGGCTTTCCTACCAACACACCTTCGCCAGTTTCTCGGGTACGAGCTCTTCTTTAGGTCCTCCGATCTCCTCTTCGTCCTCTTCTTTCTTCTTCTTCTGGTTTTTCAGTTGTTTCTCCTTCTCCGCGTTCTTCTTCTCCTCCTCCAGCTGTGCTTTCTTCTGCGCTCGTCTCTGTTTGTTCCGCAGTTTCTTCATCTCCTTGTCCGTCAAATTGACTTTACAAGGAAGGAAAAAAATTAATGATGAGACTTATTACAGAATTGGGAATCGAACCCAGGATCTTCTTGCTCTGAGGCAGACCTGCTAAGCGCTGTACCACCATGCCACCCCATTATTTATAATTAATACCGTTATTATCATTATTACTTTAAACAACCCCGCCCCCATTTCCCCTTAAAATTCACCTTGCGAGAAATACATCACATCAACACCAAACTTCGCGCTTCCTGGGACAACCTTAATCAACTGCAGTTCAACTCTCAGAAACCAGAGGGCGCCAAACATTTGCAAACCTCTCCATTAACTGCAATCATGCGTTTTTTTACCGTTGTCGGCCTGCGACTCTTTGTTGTCGTCACAGAGCGGCTTGTCGTGGAGATCGAGGTAGATCTGGATGGCGGTTTCCGCGGCTTTAAAGTAGAACGGGTGTGTGCGCAGGACGTCCTCCAGCTTGAGCAGGGCCACGTAGGAGCGCAGCGTCATCTTCCTCATGCAGTACGTGTGGAAGTCGAACTGGTCGTCGGTTATTTCCACAAAGTGCTGCGGACAGACAGAGAGAGAGAGAGAAGGGGAGTCGGATTTCGACGCCCTGTAACGTTTGGAGTCAGGGTTTAGGAACGCTACGTCGACTCACACGCTCGATTTCATGGCACTTCTTGAGCGCTTCTCCATATTTGTTCAGGGCTTTGTACGACAGAGCGCATTCGGTCTGAAACCACATGCACTGCATCTCGTTCAGGTTCTCCACCGCTGACGTGCCTTCCTGAAACACAAACACACACACTTCAATCGCAGAACGATCAACGGACACAAACTGATCAGTGTAATCAGTGTGAACAGGAACTGACAAGCACTGAGGCCACACCTCCTTCGTTTGTTTCCGCCCACTCACTTAATAATAAAACCCCACTTAAAACCGATTCTCTGTGCGTCAACCTTCTGCTCTTATTGATCCAACTCTAAACACACCTGACGCACACTCACCCGGGTAAATTTGCCGCACATCTCCTCGGCCTCTTTGATCAGTCCCGCCTTCAGCAGGTATTTGGCACATTTGGAGTTGATGAAGCGATCCGCAGTGTCGAGGGCCTGAGCCTCATCCATCCAGCGTGCGGCTTCTTGAATATTTCCTGCATGCTGGAGAGGAGACGCAGAGAAAAGGAAAAAAGCGTCACAGGAAGAAGAGAACAAAATCCTAATACGAGGTGTTCTCCAACTGTTTATGGAAAAAAAAACACCTAGTCCCTTCTAAATTCCAAATAATGCATCCTATTCACGATCATGTGACCTGTGTGTGTGTTTTACCTTGTAGATCTTGGCCTTAATAAGGAAGAGCTCTATGAGCGTTGGGGTGCTTTCGATGGCCGTGTTGATGTACTCCAGGGCGACGGCGTGTTGTCCAATATGATCGAAATGCTGGGCGAGAAAATACTGAACCCACAGAAGGGTCGTCGGAGGCTCTGTTTTTCCATCATCTACACGCAACACACACAACTATAGCAGTTACTACCGATCATCACATCATATAGTTTAAAACCTTCTCCAAAACTCTTCCAGGTCTCTCACCACACCCGGCACATTCATCCATGGTTCTGGTTCACTGTGATATCTACAGAACCAGTAGTTGTATGTGTGTAGATTTTATACAGAATGATCCCTGTAACCGGAAGATGAGCCAATTCCATTTTTGGTGTTGTCATAAAAAGGGTTGAGGTCAAAGGAAGGTCAAATATGCTGAATTTCTTTCTCCAAGTTGTTCCACCTGCTCAGTCATGCTGTTATCCAATTAGCCGATCAGGTCACATGTATGTGTGTGTGTGTATATATATATATATATATATAAAAACAAACACACACACACACACACTCATATTTATGAATGGTATTCAATCACACTGATATAGGGTGGGATTTGAGACCCATTTATGTTCAATTCTAAAGACACTGCCTTCACTTTTGCCTCTTTCATAATAAAGTACAACATTAATAACCGCCTCCACCATCATATTTGTGCCTCATCGCCTCTGAACTGCCCCTAGTGAATGTATTGCACAAAGTCTATTCCAGTGTATATGCTGTACAGAAGTTGCTAGAAACATTTGAAGTGGGTGTCTTTTTTTTTTCATACGCTAAGTTGGAAAACAAAAAAAAAACGTCAGGCTCGCTAGAAAACCATGCACATGCAGGTCACAGGTCAAAATAATAAAAAACAAGAAATCCCAGTTATTTTTATTATGGTATGGTTTTTCAGTGTCTGAATTGAATATGAATTGCATTTTATAACACGAATCTGGGATTTCCTACACTGGAACATTTAGACTTGAATGGTGCGAAAACCAAAAAAAAAAACAGTTCCGCACGTAGAGTCGCTGCCTTGATGACGGAGCTCAAGGTACAATGGTCAGAGGGCTTTGAGCAGACAGAAAGTCTATGGTACATCAAATGGCAACTCTTTACAGCCGCGCTGAGCGGAAAAAAGCGTCTCAGAGCACAGCACACCGGAGCTTGAAGTGGGAAAAAATACAACAAGAGAGAAAAAGTGGGTTGAGGGACAGAGGACGGGAATCTCAGGCTACAGTGGACACGGACTCAATATATACTGCACAACATTAACTGAAGCACTTAAGCTGCAGGGAATCCAGGACTCACTGACTAACTCAAGTGGTTGGTAACTTTCCAAATCCTACTGTTTTGCTCTGGTTGCTATGGCGATTCAAACAACTCCATAGATGAGAAGAGATAGCTTTAAAGAATATCTTAACACTGTTATGTTATTAAAATGACACAACGACTCATTTTATTGACTGTATTTATTCAGCTGAGTTGCTTTGTTCTTTTTTTTTGCATGTCAGAGCTCTCACACACACACACACACATACACACAAACACACACACACCTGGCACCGCAGTGTTTGTTTTGGTATATCCTAGTAACAGGAAAGAACTCATTTTGGTGTGTTCAGGTTGATTCTGTTAGAACTCGTAAATGTGACCTTCAGTGGTTCCATAAAGCAAAAGTTAAACTTTCTTTTTAAAAAAAATCTACAATCCACAGACACCCGGCCTCATGATTTAATAATTTGGTCATGGGTTCTCATTGGCACGTTGATGACTTACCGTTTTGGCTGAACATCCTGCAGCTTCTCAAACTCGCCTCATAACTCAGCACCATCTGCTCAATGACTGACACCTGTCACAAAACGAGTTACAAACATGATCCTCCTCACTGAGAGCTAGTTTATCAGTCTCTCTCTCTGTCACACACACACACACACACACACACACACACACACGTGTACACACTCCAATCCTATCAGCATGTGTCTCGGTCTGTTTCTGTATCTCACCTTCTCCTTGTCGTGATAGAGAGATTTCAGGGTTGTGAAAAGAGGAGGACATCCTTTACTGAAGTTCACCCTCAGGTAATGATCCAGACACTCCCTGAACTTCTCACCTGAAACATTCCGAATACAGAAATACAGGTGTAATAACCAGGTGTCTCAATTATTGTAGTAAGTCCATGTTCAACTGATCTGCATTTTTATTTAAGAAACTGGAGTATCATAATAAATATAAATATGCTGAATCTCATCACTGCTCTAATGGTCTAAGGATTCAAATGACATGAAGCAGGAAAAGGTCTGAAGGCACTGATTATTTTTTTTAAGTACATTTTTTTAAGTCCATTAGTCCTAGTGTAGGAGGCGTGGCCTCAGCGCCCATCAGTCCTAGTACAGAAGGCGTGGCCTCAGTGCCCATCAGTCCTAGTACAGGAGACATGGCCTCAGTGCCCATCAGTCTAAGTGTAGGAGGCGTGGCCTCAGTGCCCATCAGTCCTAGTACAGGAGGTGTGGCCTCAGTGCCCATCAGTCCTAGTGAAGGAGGGGTGGCCTCAGTGCCCATCAGTCCTAGTGGAGGAGGCATGACCTCAGTGCCCATCAGTCGTAGTGTAGGAGGCGTGGCCTCAGTGCCCATCAGTCCTAGTGGAGGAGGCATGACCTCAGTGCCCATCAGTCGTAGTGTAGGAGGCGTGGC
>JAQMYF010000016.1:18120289-18141956 GCA_030014195.1 Neosilurus mollespiculum
CTGGTCAGATTTTATAAGTTATTGTTTGCTGCCAGATGTAAAGACCATTTCAACCAATAGAACAGTTTGTACATGCAGATGAAATTTACCAACCCCATCTTTAAGCATATGGGTAAATGTATTAAAAAATGTGAAAAGACTTTCTTTAAAAAAATAAATAAATAAATACTGGTAAGTTGCCGTCATGCAGTGTTAAAGGAAAGTTTCTCATCAGCTGATATTTGATTAAAACAGCAACCCGGTTATGGTTTACTTGTTCTATTTTAGTCAGATGGTTTAAGCACTATGCAGTGACCTTTTTAACCTTTTACTAACCTTCTGATGAATTACCTCGTAACCTCTTCAGGTTGAGACTAGCAACAGAAAGTCCCCGTTGTCCAGTTTGAAATGTACATACTGGGAAAATTGGGACAACTAGGATAAAGCAAAAGTGGGACTCTTGTTTTTCCGCAGAAGACTAAGCTGGTTTAATCTGTCACCACATGGTATCACTTGGACAAAAACATTGTGTGTGTGAGTTACCCTTTGACTCCTGAAAGATTACCTGCATAAATAAATCTTATGCTTAACTTGGAGAGCTGAGAAAGTTGACAATATACTATATATCTATATATGACCTATTTATCTTTGTTATACTGTATACTACGTGGAAACATCAGCAAAAACAAACTAAATCAAGATATTTATAGTTTATTTTAAAACATGACAGTGACAGGTGAGCTTTGAGCAGAGCGACTTATGGATGTTCGAGAGCACAAATAACCGTCTCTATGACGATGTACAAATTTATTTAAGTAGCATTCATATATTGAAACCCATCCAGAGCTGTATTATACAGTTTACTACACCAGACTACACTATGAGGTTTTTGTCAGCTGTTTCGCTTCAAGCGTTATCCACTCAGGCTTATGTTATGTTAATGAGCACATAGTTAGCCAATCAGATTGCGCTGTTCCTGTATAGTACATACTTTTATTTCAAATTATTTTGTTATCATCGACAAGGTGCGCGACTATCAACCCAGAGATCGCAAGTTCGAATCCGGGTTGATGTCACAGCCATCCGTGACCGGGAGTCCATGAGAGCTAATTGGCTGAGCTCTCAC
The DNA here is from genome assembly GCA_030014195.1 of Neosilurus mollespiculum. NCBI lineage: Eukaryota > Metazoa > Chordata > Actinopteri > Siluriformes > Plotosidae > Neosilurus > Neosilurus mollespiculum. The sequence goes on from JAQMYF010000016.1 coordinate 18,121,395, forward strand.
GGGAGGGAGGGATGGCATACGCTCACTTCCTTATCACTCACAGCAATCACCAGCCAATCATGGGCGTCTGTGAGCTCATTCGTACGAGGGGGCGGATAGCGCTTTCCCTCCGAGTGTGTTAGGCCGCCCCCAAATACGCATGTGCAGCAGTTTGAAAAGAGGCGGGCGGTAGCATTGCATGTCACGGAGGGGGCGTGTGCTTGCTTGCGCCCCTCCCTGGTTGGTGGTGGTCGTGTGATAGGTAAGGCAAAAGTTGATGGGTGGGAATTAGAAACGACTAAATTAGGGAGAAAAATGGGGGAAAATCCCCCCCCCCCCAAAAAAAAATAAATTTTGTTATTAATTAAAAACACGCCAAAAAGACTTTGTTGATCTGTCACAGGAGCTGATGTGACTCGAGAACAATAAACCAGAGAGCTGTATAATTAAGGACGTGTTTCGGTTTCATTTAAAGCTTTTCTGTGTCTGCAGTCGTTCCCCGGAGGCTCATGTCATCGGTTCCTGGCAGCTCAGGGGAAAACCTGTTGTATGTAGTACTGTGTGGTGGAGCTTTCGCTGCTGCTGCGGTTTATGTAAGTTCTTCATCGTTTCATGTCTAAGACCATGAAGAGCAGCCTTTATTATTATTATTATTATTATTATTATTATTATGTTCTTTTGGAATGTGTTTTGACTGACAGGTATACAGGACGGTGTCTAGAGACAAAGAGCGTTTCTCAGACCGCATTGCAGAGATCGAGGCACGGCCCAGGAACGAGTGGAAGCCCAAGCCATGGCCACTAAGGAGTAAGTTCTCAGTGGTGTTTAATTTTCGACTTCTATACTTGGACAAACTCAACTCGAGAGTGACGTCATTTACTAAGTCCAAGATTGGAATTAAATGGAATTTCTCATTATTTAAGTAGTCTTGCGTTACTGCATAAAGTCGTTACATTATGAAATCTCACTAATGGGGCAGCACGGTGGCATAGTGTTTAGCACGTGTGCCTCACGACAAGAAGGTCCTGGGTTCGATTCCCTTTCTTGGGTGTCGCTGTGTGGAGTTTAACTTTTCTATGTGGGTTTTCTCCAGGTATTCCGGTTTCCTTTCACAGTCCAAAAACATTAGGGTAATTGACAGTTCCAGATTGCCCCGAGGTGTGAGCGTGAATGATTGTGTGTGTGTGTTGCTTTGTTGTGATGGTCCGGCTAGCCGTTCAGGGTATACACTGAGATAGACACCAGCCTCCCCGCGGCCGTAGTAGGATTAAGCGGTTCAGCAAACGAGTGAGTGAGTGCGAATCTCACTAATGGGGAATTGTAGCTATGCTATAAAACCAGTAGCACAAAAATAGAGTAGAGTAGCGGTACCATGGCTGATCCAATGATGTTCTGGGTTATTTATGTTGAATATATGAAATGTTGTCTTAATATAAGTTGCCTCCCTTGAGTGCAAGACTGATTCTATCATTTTCAGATATACAGTTCTCTGATCGGATCTCATCATTCACAGGAGATAACACCACCCCATTTTGTCCCCCCATTGCCAATTCCCTGCCCTCCCCAAACTATGCCGTGGGTGAAGTCAGGCTCAGAGCTTGGGGTGAAGTTACGCTGTGATTGAGCTTTTTTTTTAGTGTAGGGAGAAGTCGAGAGGTCATATTTCTCTCCAGCAGTTTGTGTATTTTTAGCCGTGGAGGAAGATTCTTAGCGAGATATCCCTACATCTGAAGCCACCGCATCCTGTTCACTGTATCGTGCTAATTTGAGAAGAGTCACAGTGTTTTGAAGTGGTATTAACAAGAAGTGCATGAGGAGTATGTTAAAAGCACTTTTTTCTTTTTTCTTTTTTTGTATGATATGAGAAGTCGAGTTCAACAACCAAAAAAAAGCAAAGGGGAAAAAATATAAACAAATGTCTTAATGATGGAAAAAATTTTTTTTTTTTTTACATCATATCCCCCTTTTTTTCAGTGTAGTACGGTTTACTAAGGTGAGAACTCCTCGATACGGTAATTCTAGCGGAGCGCCATACTTACGCAAATATTGTAAAGCTATGAGCTCGATTTTGTTGTTGCATCCATGCCCACATGCCCACACAGGCAACCCAATATTTTACGTGCACGCATGCCGTTGGCGCTTAGTGCACTTGCACGTCGCAGCTTATTCTCTTTACATCTGCACGTTAACGATAATATCGCTGTCTATCGGGAGCTCCGCTTTTAGGTAGTGTATCTCTGTTTTCTGTCAGAGCTGCGCACCATTACGCCACCTTACTGTTGAATATTATCTTATAACAACACCACTGTGTCTTGTTTTATATTAACATAATTCACAAATGTTGTAGTTTCAAGCTCGTCCTAGATACAGGTGTCTCGCGGATACCGGCATATCCAATCCCGTCCTCCCTCTGTTATGGTTTTCCGTGTATAAACACGACAGTTAGGACTCATTCATGGCTCATTGCACTTCATTATGCTATTCCTTACCACTGACAAACATCTTTAAATACATTGGATCGCTTCCAAATCACACAAATTACAGCCTCTTATCTCCATTACAGCGCATATAAATCAGTGACGATATAGATAAGAAAGCTGTTTAACAAACTGTGTGGTGACGATTGGCTCAGGGCTGTAAACTCGTTATGAAGATCAGGGACTTGTTCTGTAGGCTTGCGCTTTTAACACATTTACGGTTACGGTGACCTCTCCCGTAGTCTCCGGCATCAGGCGATGCTGAGAACTGGAGGCCTGTTTCTTTCAGCAGGCCGATGAAGTCTTGTTTGTTGCCAGGAAATGTGTAATTCGTGAAAAAAAAACCCAAAACTATCAAATACTTTCATTCCAAATTTTGTTCATTCTCATGGAATCAGTCTAGCTGGCCAGTGTTGGCGATTAGCTTAGCATGAATTGCTGTAGTGACGTAGCTACTAGTGGTATATGTGATGATACCGTAGTAGCAGACTAACCAGTCAGAATGTGCGATTGCTAATATCCAGTGGGTACCAGTACAATAAATATTTTGTTGAGCGTGTTTCCTGCTGCAACTGTTTTGAGACCAGCTGTGGCTTCTACATTACTGAACTGTTTACGCCTCAGCAGTTAGGCTGCCAGGATATTGTCATGGCCTGTATCCGCTTGTGAGTCCATGTTTAAATATTGTCCAGGCCGGACGGATCAATGGGACATTTTTCATGCAGGTTTTCTATGGTGTGTAGATGTGGCTAGACTTGTCAGTTTCTCTGTTTGACCTTTGACCTTTTCACAATGACCTTGACCTTTATATATTTTGTCTGGGCTATTTCTTCAGAAATGCCATGCAGCTGAGGGGTTCTGCTATCTCTGAAGCTGTTTTGTTTTTCTCTATCCTGCGTGAGAAATCGGTTTAAGACACACCCATAGTCGACCAGGTTTGGGGTCGTTCCAATCTGGCAACATTCCTAACCTTTTCATTGCAGGACTGTGGTTCAATAACATGACAGATCACATTAATTAGATGTCTGAATAGAAGCGTTAGGCTTGTCAATGCCAGATGAATCAACACGTCACGTTAGATATCCATCGCGGCGGTTTATTTTTGCTTACCGCTCTGAGGGAGAAATGTAACGACTAATGACACAGAAAAGGATTTTATTCTGTGAATGGTATTTATTTTGTGTCTCGGATATAAACCAGAACTCGTTTTTGTGTGGACCACAGTGTGGTTTAATTCTCTGTCCTGATTGGCTGTAAGGGATTGATTCAGGCAATTTTTTAAAAATATTTTTAGAGGGAAATTAAACCCCAACATAATAAAAGCATGCATACATCATATATGTCTTTGCACCTTAAAACGTTCTATTGTTAATACAACCTTCGTTGGAAAAAAAAGAAGTATTAAATACTCACAAAGTTGCATGTGACTCACGTCACAGATACTGCAAACACGGAAGTGATTTGCATAGAAATTACCTGCGTATGTTTCTTTTGCTCATGTAAATGTAGATATAAGCTAGTATTATTTGAAGATGTGGCTAGTTTTATTTTATTCAGTTCACTAGTTTATACCTGATTTGTTAGTTAAATATCTGTATACTGTTAGTTTTGCCGTTATCTAGTCTTGTGTGATTTGACGCGACGAGTGCAAACTATCAAAGGGATTTTAGCAGATTGCAACTTTGAAAAAGTTCTTTTTTTCCACATGTAACCATAGAATCTTTCTCTTCCTGTATGTGAAGATGCTGAGGAAGAAGAGAAAGTTGTGGAGGAAGTCGTCGAGGTAGCTGCCGGAGCTCCGCCAGAGGCCGAGGCGGCACCGGTGGCCGTCGAGATTGCCGCTGAAGCTAAGGAGGAGGTGGAGCCTGCTTCCGTGGTGGAGACAACTGCTGAGGTTGTTGCTGAAGCTGCGGAGGTGGTCGCCAAGGTGGCTGTTGTTGTCGAGGAGACTGCTGAAGAGGTGGTGGCGGTGGCTCAGGAGGTGGAGAAGATCACGGAGGAGGTGGAGGCAGCAGCCAAGGAGCTGGAAAGTCCTGCACTTCCTGTTGTGGAGGAAACGAGCGCCGAGAGCAACGGTACTGAAGCAGCCTCACAAGAGGAGGCGGTTACAGAGTAATGAGGGGTGTTGGGGAACACAAACACACACATGCAATATAAAGTCTAAACACAATACGAATACTAGATTATTACTACTTATTTTTTTGTGATGGATAAATCTAGAAGATGCAGTTAGCACAGATATCCGTGCGTTTGGGTTATTTATTAGCGCTGAAAAGAAATCGATAGTATATTATATTTCTATTCCAACCTAAAGGGAAACTCCACCATGAACGACATCCTTGATTCATTTTCTAATGAAATCCAGAGTTAAGCACACAGTCCTAGACATGTTGCTCCATTTTTACTTGTAAACGTTACCCATTATGCCACATGACTACACACAGATAGCAGTACGAGCAGAATTTTGCCCTCGCGTATATGGTGCGTATATACAGCGGTTTAGTCTGTTCCATCTGTCTTCTTTCCCCTCATCTATCTTACAGTATCTTCACAATACCACTTAATAGCACTGCATTACTTGGTATTCCGTGCGTGCAAATAATGTAGCGACAGGACCTTAAATGGATGTTGGACATTACTGTTTTTATGACTGAAACTGAAGTTCTGATAAACAGAATATTGTTACAGCTTCATGTGCAGAGCAGCCATCTTGGGTTGATTCCCGGGACGACATCAGGAGGCGTCCCAATCAATATTTCTTGTACAAATGGACGCACCATAAATATTCTCTTGGGACCCAACAATATTGTATGTATGTAACCATAGAATCCAAATATGGAGTCAGTGGGTATCACTATTTTCCCAAACTACTTCTTTTTTTGAAGACATCGATCAAGTTCACTAGTTATTGGGTGGTGAGGGACAGAAGCAATGTGAAGAAATGAGAAGACACACAACGTAAATTTTTGGTCTCAGAAGGTTAACCTGTAGCTGCTTTGCATTACGGGACAATGAGACCATTGTTTGGACCAATGACTGCACTACCTCTATGCTGGATTTCTCATTAAAGGGGCTCTTGTGCACGAATCGTCGTGTGCACACGAACCGCCGCGTGATTTCATCTGCGAAATGTTCAGCTTGCGCACACGTGTTCTAATTCATGCTACCGAACAAGAAATTAAAACAAAAAACAAAACAAGCTTGGTGGGTAAGAGGAAGATTTCTTAAATGAAGTGATGTGACATTTTGCACAAGCACAAAGTCAAGACAGAAAGCCAATTTGGTATGATGCCAATCGGCTCTTGAGTGGCGCATCGACAGAGTGTGCGACTATCAACCTGGAGATCACGCTTTCCAAACTAAGATTGATGCCGCAGCCAGTGACGCAGCCCGGAGTTAATGGAAGCTAATTAATCGAGCTCTCACGGGAGGGATAGCATACACTCACCTCCCACTACTGTTGGTACGACTGATTATATGATACCATAGTAAATAAGACGGAGACTCTAATAAACACTCACTCACAGTGATCACCAGCCAATCATGGGCGTCTGTGAGCTCATCCGTACAAAGGGGGCGGATAGCGCTTTCCTGTCAAGTGTGTTAGGCCGCTGCCAAATACACATACGCAGCAGTTCGTAAAGATGCGGGTGGCAGCATTGCGTCTCATGGAAGGGCGCTTGTGCATGCTTGCGCCTTTACGGTTGGTGGTGGTCATATGTGATGGGGAGGTAATTCTTGAGGAGTGGGAATTGGATACGACTAAATTAGGTCTAGATTTTTTTCCCCCGCAAATTATGGTGCATGCTGGAGAAAGGGCGGAGTTTCCTTTTATGTTTTGCAATGAGTAAAGTTAACACATTTATATTATATTTCAGTTAAAAGTCTTGAGAAATAGTCCTTAAACTATAAAAAAAAATCTACATTGTCTATTTTCCTACTGTTCAAACAAGCGCATGCAGTACTTCAGGGACAGAACCTATGAATACTAACGAGTATGCTAATATCAGGAACCTTGGAAACCACTGTAGACGGTATGCTACCTGTGAAACGTGACCAAAAATCTCACCAGCACTCTTTCCTCTCCTCTTTCTTGCCTTCTCTGTGCCTGTTTATTCAGTTCACTTTGTTTACAAACCTGATCCAGGACCTTACAAGTGCTTTAACCTTTAACCTGCCTTACCTTCCTTACTTCTCTTTAACTGCTATGTAAAAATTTAGTGTTGCGTGTTTTTTATGTAAATTTGTCTTCACTTTGTCGAATATGTATTAAGGCTTTTCTGCCAGGTATCACTCACTTGAACACGCCATACAGTGAAAATTAAACTGCTGAAATGTTGCTTTAAGGAGGCTGTGATGTGGTTTTGTATTTTTTTTTTAAATATATACACAATAAACTGATTTAATGCAACTCATAAGATTAACACCAATTTATTTTATTTTTTTTAACTGCTATCGTCATGTACTCGGAGTGGTCGAGGGAATTCAAACGATGAATAAAGTATTCCTAACTTCATTCTATGTTTGTGTTCATTTCTGTTTCGCTTCCTGAAACTAAACATCCCAAATTCCTGTACGTGAATCTACTTCCTTAAACCCCAAGACGCAACATTACAGGATTATGTACTAGACCTCCGTGATTTTTTTTAAAAATTTTTTTTCTCAATGGTGTGTGCATTTCTTAGTGATATGTGGCAGAGATGTTGTAATATCTAGCGTATATTGCAACATTAGCCTGATTTGCATGCTTGATGGAGCCTTTAAACTGTATGTGTATTTACTTAACATTAGTACATCATCTCTTGTTCAACTCTGACACAGGATTTACTTTGAACCTTTTTTCCCCCTCTTCTGTGTTCGTCCTCTGAACTGATCCTGAGATTTGTTTTTATGCTTTGTGCTATTAAAGTCCCACCACGGCCCACACCTGAATACTCATCCTTAAATTATTAGTACAACACGTGTCTGAACAGTGGCGTAGTGGTTAGCACGTCCGTCTCAAAAACAAGAAGGACCTGGGTTGGAGTCTCAGGCTCGTATCAGCTCAGACGTTTGTGTGGAGTTTGCATTTTCTTCCTGTGCTCACATGGGTTTCCTCCAGGTAATCCGGTTTTCTTCCTACAATCCAAAGATATGCACATTAGGCTTATTGGCTGTTATAAATTACCACTTGGTGTGAATGGTTGCGTGTGTGTTGGCCCTGCAGTGGTTTGGCGAGCTTTTCAGGGTGTACCCCGCCTTCGCCCATTGTCAGCTCTGATAGGCTACAGTCTTCCTGTAACCCTAATACAGTTAAGCAGTTTGGCAAATGAGTGAGTAAATGTCTGAATATGTACACAGTATGCTTTTATTATTTGTAGAAAGTTATTCATTTATTAATTCGCCGAACATCTTAATCCTATAAGGGTTGCAGGGAGGCTTGTTCCTATCTTATCCAACACTTGGCGAAGGTGGGGTACATTCTGATATGAAGAACTCGCCAAATCATCGTAGGGCAAGACACACACAACCATTCACACTCACACTCACACCTAGGGTCAATTTGACCTGTAGGAGGACACCAGAGTACCTGGAGGAAACCCACACAAGCACAGAGAGAACATGCAAACTCCACACAGAAACTCCCTCGCCGAGAGACTTCTTGCTGTGAGGCAGGCGTGCTAACTACTACACCACCGTGCCGCCAAAGTTACACAGATGACAATAAGTTTGGAGTATGTGAAGGTACTACACTTTGCCTAATCTATGGTGTCTCGTATTTCACGTGGAGCCTGTAAATGACTAAAGAAGAATTCCCCCTCTAGGAAAATTTGATGAAAAATAAAGATTTATACAAAATTTTACAAGTTTCTGCTGTTGTTATATACAGAATCATATGAGGGTCACATATCGCTGTTTTTTTTTTTTTTTCTTACAAGCAAGCAGGCGGGGTCAGAATTTATTAGGCAAACGTCAGGAATAATTTCTGATTTGAAAGTGTATATTTTTTTTTTTTTGTCCAGTACAGACCCAGTTCGCAACAGCGTCACTTCAGACTATGAATACTGCAAGTCATGTGCCAAGCACAAAGTCAATCAAAGGTTCTCATTATTAAAACCAATTCCAAAATAAGCACATTCCTTTCATTAATTTTGCTTATTCTGTATTTTTATTTTTTTTTTTCTTCATAAATTCTGACCTGAAATCTAGAAAAGCACTCCGAGAGTGCAGACCTCTGCCAAGGCCATTCGGTACCCACATATGACATTGTAAGAATTGCAGCATTTTAAAAATGCTAAATTTGTTTATTATTTGAGTTCTACAATGCAGATGTGCAGCCATTTATATGATTGCATTGTGTACAGGACCTGCCTTGAATAGGAGGCCTTGAGCTCGGATGAGGAAGTATTAATAATTGGTATAAATAAATAAAGTATTAATAATTGGATTAATTTTTGCGATAATTGGCCTAAAAGTTGTACAGAAAGATAAAGGAATGAGATTACACCAACCACAGCTATGTAAATGCAATAGTGACTAACATTAAGCTTTGCTCAATGATGATTTGTGACACGCAAAAATGTGTAATGCGCACCATAGATTATTACGTTTCGGCGATCCCCGATAAATCACAGTGGGCCTACAGTGATCTGTTTTACGAACCATCGAACGCAAGCCCAGAAGTTACGCTCCGGAATTCCCTGCATTCAGACAATAATCTGGATCACTGATAAAATTTAATCAATTGTTCCTTGTATCATTTCTGACTCATCCTGAAAATTTCATCCAAATCCGTTCATAACTTTTTGAGTAATCTTGCTAACAAACAGACAGACAAACTTACCAACGCCAGTGAAAACATAACCTCCTTGGCGGAAGTAATGATCCCCCCTGCACACATGAAAACCAAAAAAAAAAAAATCCATAGTTGGTGCTGTTACACTTTCATAGTTATCTATTCACACTAAAAGTAATTTGTGTGCCATTTTGTAGCATGAAACGCAGAAAGTAACTTATTTTGTGAACTTCAAGCTAACCTAAACTTCCACTTGTTGGCTACTGCTAAGCTAATGCTAATGCTACAAGCATCTGGGTCACAGGACATATAAGATGGCGGTGGAGTGCATCCTTTCTTGCATACTCACGAGCAGGCCCGATACTCGTCCTGAACTAATGTTAGTACAAGCTTATAAGTAGGATAACGTCTACATTAGCTACATGTTCTTTCGCTTTCATAAAGTAAATATCACAATAATTAACAAAATTGTTTGAAGATCTTAATCCTATGTAGATCATTTCCTTTGAATGATTTTCCCTCTACCTTGATAAAAGAAATGTAAATAATGTTAATTCTGATGCTTAGTGTGGATTTGCATTCATGATCATTATCATTGTAGTATAGCATAGTAGTTTTACTTGTTTTTTCTTGCAAGCTTGTTTTTGGTAATCGAAAGATAGGTGACAAACTAGTGCTCCAGTTATGCAGTGGGCAGCATTTATTTATTTTACTCAACAGGTTTGGCTCCAGCCATCCACTTATTTGTTCAAGGGTTCAAAGTTTTTCTCATTGATCACCTTTATATAGTAGGATCAGGATGACCGTACCCCTCCTGCAAACCCAGCGAGGGCTATATGGCCCACAGAATGGTTTAACAAGGATGGGAATGAATTAAATAGTATACTATGGCCTTCACAATGGTCAGATTTCAACCTAGATTGGAAGATTTTGTGGGGAAGTGTTACGCAACACTATGAAAACACCATCTACAGGAAAGAGTCTTCAGAATTGTTAATCACTGCAGTTACAGAGACTTAGAATCACTGTAATGACATGCTGAAGTGGTTCTGGTGACCCCAAAACCTTTCAGAGATGCTGTATGTTAATTTTATTTCTCACCCACCTGTAGGTTTGCTTAACAAGGAACTATGGAGGTTTCATACATTTTCAATCAAATATTCGTCTCCTGAAATTCTCAACTTGTCTTTACAAATGCAGGCGGTTGCTACTGTAGTTCCCATTCAGTCAGTCAGTCAGTCATCTTTTTCCGCTTGATCCGGGGGTCGGGTTGTGGGGCAGCAGCCTAAGCAGTGAGGTCCAGATGTTTGTCTCCCCAGTCACTTCCTCCAGCTCTTCCAGGGGGACATCGAGGCGTTCCCAGACCAGCTAAGAGACATAGTCCCTCCAACGTGTTTCGGGTTCGACCCCAGGGTCTCTTCCTGGTTGGACATGCCCGAAACAGGGGAAAAATAACCATTATATTTTCTTATACAGTTTTCAGAATTTCAAATAGAACCAAAGTGAAAATTGATCTGTTGGTGAAACTCACTGGCAAACTCAGCTTACTCAACTTAACTTTGTCTTTGTCATACAGAATTGTCCGCTGCTTTGATTATGGATGAGCCAGTGGTGGTTCCTGTCACAGAGACTACAGTTGAAGTTGAGCAAAAAAATCCAACAGAAGCTCTAGCTGCACCTGTTTTTGAAGAAGTACCAGTTTCCCTTGTAGCAGAAGAGACACCAGTAGTTGAGGAGGTACCAGTTACCCCAGCAGTAGAGGAAGCTGGTGTTGCCTCAGAAGTCAAGGATGAGCCAGTTGTCTCTGCAGTTGAGGAAACTACTGTTACCCCGGCAGAAGAAGAAACTGGTGTCACCCCAGTAGTCGAGGATGAGCCACTTGTCTTCGCAGTCCAGGAAGCTGCTGTGCCCCCAGCAGTTGAAGAGGTACCAGTCGCACCGATGGTTGAGGAAGCTGCTGTAGTCAAGAAGGTACCTGTTGCACCAGAAGTAAAGCAAGCTACTGTTGCCTCTCTAACTGAGGAGCTACCACTTGCACCAGCAGTTGAGGAAGCTTCTTTTGCCTCAGTAATTGAGGAGGGACCAGTTGAGGAAGCTGCTGTTGCTCCCTTAGATGAAGTGGTACCTGTTACTAATGTGGTAGATGAAGCAGCTATTGCCCCAGAGTTTGAGGAGGTACCCATTGTCTCAGCAATAGTAGATGCTGTTTCCCTAGCAGTGGAGGAATCCCCTTGTACCCCATTTGTTGAAGCTGTACCAATTGCAGAGGAAGCAGCGTCAGTTGCCCCACCAGTAACTGAAGAGGTGCCAGTCTCCTCAGTAACAGACGTTGTGATAATGGTCTCAGAAGCTCCAGCTGCCCCAGAAGCTACCGATGTCCCAGAGGTCACAGAAGGTTCGGAGGTGTTTGCAGAAAGTCCTGTTGAAGTTCCAATGAGTCCGGCTGTGGCAGCAAATGAGGATCAACACTCAGTAGAAGGTGAGGTGGTGGCTGACATGACTACTTCAGGTGAAACCACAGCACCCTCTGCTGTTCTGAAAGAAACAGAACCAAAGTCTAAGCATGAATATCTAGTAGTTGTGTTGGAGGGAGCCCCCCAAACAGACAAGAAGCTTAAAGTTCTGGGCTTTTCCCCAGGGAGTGGTAGGATAATCTCAGCTACAGAGGAGGAGCAGCCAGTAGAACAGGTAACAGGTAATTAGCTTCAGCATCACAATGTTTTCTTGTATTTTATAGCTCATGAATAATGAAGTTTTGTTTTAAATGTGTGTGTAACATTAGAAAGAAAATATCTGTCCAACAATTATGACTAAGTTTGAACTTTGTAGCTCCTGCCACATAGTGGGAGAAGCTATTGGAATGGGTGGGGTCCGTCCGTCCGTCCATCTGTCACACTTTGGTTTCTGGATGATTACTTGAGAATGCTTGCTCAGGTTTTGATGAAATTTGGTATGCGGATTTGTCTTACAGGTACCTTGCCTGGGATTGGTGCATGCCAAAATCCGCGCTTAATTAATGAGCCAGCTGGACTTCATTTATTTAACACAACAGTTTGGTTTCTGGATGATAACTTGAGAATGCTTGCTTGGATTTTGCTGAAATTTGGTATGCGGATTTGTCTTACAGGTACCTCCCCTGGGATTGGTGCACACTAAAATCCGCGCTTAAATAATGAGCAAGCTGGGCTTCATTTGTTTAACGCAACAGCTTTGATTTTGTTTTAAGGAAGATATAGATCAACTTTAAAAAACCCATTCCTGGGCAGCAGGAGCTTTGGACCCCTGCAGTCTATTTTTTATAGTTGGTTTATTTTTATTTTGCTACTTGCATGTATGACTGTGTATATTAACCAGAGAAAAATCTAATATATATTAATATGGAGTGTGAATGAAAAGTTTACTCTTTTAGTAATCATGAATCTGGGTCATACTTGGCCAGAACTTTACACGATACTTCACTCATATTTCATTTTGTGATTTGTTTTATTCATTTTTAAATGGCTGCTCCGACAGTCTGTAATTTTTTATAGCATTCGGCTTTTCCCGACTTGCCGAGAGCACCCCATGAGCTTGTAGCATGCTGGTAAAGTAAGCATAGTGTGCACTGGCCTTAGTGTATATGTTATATTACGCTGTAACAGGGCTAGCGCATTCAGATGCAACTGCGGAATTTTATTGGGTGCCACACCTTCCGGTCTGATTGTTGTGTTCGTGCAAGATAAATTAAAACTCTATATAAATTCATTTTGCACAATAATAGGCCATAGTAATATCCTGCTGCCATATCATAGTCTTCTAGTATATATTTTTCCAGTTTTGCGTACATGTTTACCTCTCATAACAATAACGTATCACATTTAAAGATGTACTATAATATTCCCACGTGTATTAAACTTTTAAATTGTCTCCTTCTTTTGAACCATGGATTTTCTTAAGGTATCACTAATATGTAATAATTTTCCATTTTTATGTGTTGTAAAAATAGGGGGGCAGTGGTGGCCTGGGGGTAGGGTGCTGGCTTACTGATCCCAAGGTCGGAGGTTTAAGCCCCACTATCACTGAGTTGTCACTGCTGTCCCTCCCAGTGCAGCTAACTGGGTTATCAAAGGCCAGCCATGTCTATCACTGTCTGTGGTGAGAAGCATGTAAAAGAACCATCGCTGTCGTTCATAAAGAGTAGGCCATTGGGTTGCTGTCAGTGTGTTTCTGCCCTGCGATGGCTTGGCGATCTGTCCAGGGTGTACTCTGCCCTCGCCAAGAGTCGGCTGGGATGGGTGCCAGCCTCCCCACAACCCTAATTAGGTTATTAATTCAGAAAATTAAAGAATGTAAAAATAGGAATATTATAGGTGTAAATATCCTAAATTACCAATAGCAAGTCTTGAGACATACATAAAATTAAGATTTAGTATAAAACTGTCTTTTTGAAAGTGTCAAATAAAGTGTCTGATGATAAATTAATTTCTCCCCCCGCAGGGCAAGCGCCGCCTGCTTAAGATGCAGATGCTCTGACATGTGGGTTAATAAGGTAATATTTTATTGGTTCTATATTTCTCAAATTTTACTCCAGAGATATGTACACTGTAATGGTGTTTTATACAGATGTAGATACGAAAGATCTGTTGGGCTTTTACACCCAAGGCTCATCAGGCCAGATCTTTCTGTAGCGACTAGAAATTCACCTCCTCCAGGATGGGATGATAGTCCATCTCAGGTTATATTCCTAGTATATTGATGCTACTCATTCATACAGCAGGGTGGACATACTTGTGTTTGAGACCTTGCCCAGTGGTCTTAGCACAGTTAGTGTCAGATGGGATTTGAACTCATGCCCCTCGATCATGAGCCCAGCGCCCTAACCACTACAACACCGGCCCCATAATTATGCAGATGTGAAAAATTCAGTCCGATTTCAGTATGTTATTAGTTTATAATAGTTTTGGAGTATGTTTATCTTTATATACTGTATATACAACTGAATTCATTTAAGATGGAATTTTAAATGAATGGTTTGGGATGGAATTAAATACATTTCAGTTCACTTCCAATTAAAAAACTGAAATTTCCCCCCCATTTTTGTCTCCTAGTTTAGTTGTCTCCAATTCCCACCCAACATGTACGTCACTGTCTCTCTATTGTACAACCGCCACAAACCAGTGAGAGGCATAAGCATGCACATGGCCTCTCCGTGACATGCAGTGCAGACGCCCATGATTGCTGTGAGTGACAGAAAAGTGAGTGTATGCCATCCCTCCCTTCTGTGAGAGCTCAGCCAGTTAGCTCCCATAGACTCCCGGCTGCGGGATTTGAACCTGTGATTTCCAGGTTGACAGTCATGCACCTTGTTGATGCGCCACTCTCGGCTCACTCTCCATGAGTCCAAGGAGCCGCACTACTCTTATAACACCAGCCTCAGACACCTATGAGTAGAGATATCTATGTGTCTAAGGTAGTTTTTCAGTAGTTGATAGTGCTTGTAGCTTCAGTGCAAACTCACTCTCTGTCTCATCAGAACTCCTGCTATACTGGACCTCACTTGTTCCTTGATAAAGATGAAGAGATGTGCCTTCCTCCATTTTAACCCCCATCGTGACCTTCCTTTCAGTTTGGATGGATTCACCTGCATGGATTTGGCCTCTTCATATGACACGACTGTATTTTGTTTACTTATACAAACCTTTTCAAAAGCTGTCATTCAAACATTTGTACTTTTACGCGTACACTACTTACGATCATAATCATATAATCAGCTACTTAACAGCCCTTCCAGCATGGAAGAGTGTGTATGTACAGTATATGGTGTGGCTATTGAATAACAAGACTGACACTGTAATTTGATTTTAATGAAGAAACCTGAATTTCCCCTTATAGAACCCCACCATGCTGTATTCTGGTCTTCGGCTGATCAGAGTAGTGCAGTAGGTCTTCTTCTTGAGTGCGCCCTTGATTCATCCTGGGCAACCTAGGTGTCTTTCGGTGCACTGAGCTGTTTGTTTTTAGGATTGTACTGTAGTTCAAGATCCAAGTCTCGTCCCATACAATGGTATTTGTCAAAAATATTGGGTTTGTTTCACTCATCACTCATTTGCCGTTCTGCTTAATACTTTATTAGGGTCTTTGGGAGGCTGGAGCCTATCTCAGCCGACACTGGGCGAACATCGTTGCCAGATCATCACAGGGCAACACACACATAACCATTCAAATTCACATCTACGCGTAGGGCCAGTTTTATTTATGAATTCATTTGCCAGACTGCGTACTCCTTTATTAGTCTCTACACATTGATCAGCTTGCCAGACCATCACAGGAACACGCACAACCATTCACACTAACATTCACACCTAGGGGCAACTTGATGTCTTTGGACTGTGGGAGGACACTGGAGTACCCGAAGGAATAGATAACTTCACACAGAAACACCCTTGCTGAGCCCAGGGCTCGACCACAGGACCTGCTTGCTGTGAGGCGGACGTGGTAACCACTACGCCACTGTGCTGTTGTTTCAGTTTGTTCCAAAATGTCAACACCAATTTTCTTGTGAAATGTGAAGGCAAATAACTTTGCGGAGGGAGACTACGGACTAATTGTACATCATCAGACACACGGGTGGTGTAAAGAAAACTTTTTGATCTTTTAAACATTTCTGTCATGTCTGATCTTTGACATCCTCCCAACCTTCACAAAATCGTTTGTGCCACTCGAACACATGTGCGTGTCACGTGCATACTTCCCCATAAACTTCAGTTAGCATTATACAAAAATTTATAGCTGTTTTGTTCAATTTTAAGAAAAATTTCAAATTAATGGCTGGCTCGGCCCATCTTTATGGCACTTCTAGAAAAACAAACAAGGCGTAACATCCAAGCTGTTTCAATTTAATAGCCACAAGTAAACTGTAGATATCTGGTGTTTTTTCTCTTACTTAAAGTATTATTTCCTCAGTTTATATCTCCTTTAACTTTATAAACATGACTTCTTGATGCATACAAACTGTGACGCTGTAAATGATCAGTAATTTGTAGCTTATTCTCATTAAGTCTTTTATAAAACACTGTGTTGTTTGTGCAGTTTTTCTACCTCAGTCGCTTCTAAAGCAGTAACGCTTTCAGGCCACGAGCATGTGTACAACAACCAAATGTATATCTTTGGCAGATATTCTTCTCAATTTGTCCTCAGATTTTTGATTTTCCTACAACAAATTTATAGTATTAGGGAAATTTGTACGCGTGGCTGGTCTTGGATCCGTACTGTGTTACGACTCGATTCTACCTCAGCTCATAGGAAAGACAAAAACTGAAACACAAAAATTATATTTGTATTAAAATATTTGGAGAAAGTTTTATGTTTATGGTGCTGACTTGTTGATTCTTGCTGCTTTTTATTCCAGATACAAGAAATTTGCAAACACAAACATAAGGGGTCGCCGTCATGTTTTGTGCTTCGCGGCAAACAATTAGCAAAGCTTCCTTTTCTCACCTGTAATCTCCGTTATGACTTTTAACATAATAATATTAAGAAATCCAACAAAGAGATGTTAATAAAAATGTTGGACTTAATGTCCCAGAACGCACTGGGGCCATAATGGCGCTGATTTACAGTTCGTCTCACTAGCAGCCAAAAAGTTGAATCTTTAAGCTTTTGAAGCTGATTTGTTTGAGCAGTGGGAACAGATGAAGATGTGAGAGAGCTGGACAGACTAAACCGCTGCTGCATCTCTCTCGTCAAGCTAAAATGCATTCGGGAATCCCCTTAATATTTCCAGGGATTTCCACTGTTCAAAAATAGCCTTGGATTCACTGGGCACCATATTGGCATAAAGCTATCTTCACTAAGTGTAGAAATGTGGCAGGGGGTGAACCATTGAACCGGTTTATGTATCCAACTAATACCGGTGGCTTCCTGTGTACAAATGTAGACGTTTGGTCTTAAAGAAAACATTTTAAGATGAAAAGGTAATCATGTTGTTGGAGGTAGCTAAATGCTAATCTAATTTATAAATTTTATCAACAATAGTGATCCCGAAATCCAATATGGTGACCACTCTAGAAACTTTCGGCCGTTGAGGAAACCGCTGGAAATAGCTGAGTGAGTAGTGGAAACTGCCGGAAATAACTGAGGGAGTCCTTAATGCCCCTGCCCCAGATATAAGAGCAGTATCAACTCCGACATACCCATGATGCAATGCCCAATATGGCGTCTACACCACCAGAGGCATATTTTGATACAAATCGCCAGGGGGGGTGGGTTCTCAAGTGATGTGGATGATGCGATAGATTAATCCCACTGCCACCACAATCAGTGGGTAGACATATGTATGGCATTGTGGGTAATGGAGGAAACTGTGAATTGGAAATAATGAGCAACATCGTGAACAATCTGTATAAATTAAACAAAAAGGTCAATTCGGGAATTAATTAGAAAATAAATCTTGTATGCTGTTGAAGATCAGGTGCAACTTTCTGAAGGTGGAGTTTTCCTGTTTCTCTCAAGTAACATTTTTAATACAACCAGCACACACAATTACACACACTGTTATACATAATCTGTGACCTTTTTTATATTATTGACTCAACTTGTACTGTAATATCCACAAATGTGAATCTCAAATGATTAAAAAACCTTTCAAGGACACAAAATCATTATTTTTTCAATTTTATGCAGAATTCATGCAGAACTGGCCACTGTATGTATGTGGCAAAGGAGTTACATGTGGATTTATTACTCATTTATTACAAATACAGCTTTACAGAGATATCCTATTGTGGATTAAAGATTTTATAGGTACTTCACTAATAATGAAGTCTGTCATGGCCAAAACACAGCAGCTTAAAGACCTTAGTTTATTATTAGTGGTCGATCCTTTTTTATTATTATTATTGTATCCCCTGAAGCGTAGCTATGTTTTTACAGACTGTTCGCCGCCGCCGCAGCCGCCATCAGCAGTGACGGTTCTTTATGGATTTATTTTAGATTTATGTGAAGTAGTTCCTATGGCACATCCTACCAGCCTATCGAAACTGGGTAACTTTGATGTATTTTTCAAGGTCAGAGAGGTCAATTCATCAAAAATGTCCATTAACACTAGACGGCTGTCGTTGGCCACGTGGGAGATACACCTAGTGTTGCTCGCATGTTCTCACGCATTTCTAGTTGCTATTATTATTATTATTTCTGTACTGGTTAAAAAAAGGGACTCGTAAACTTAATATAACGTTGATTTATGGGGGTTTGTTAGGAATGTTTTTCTTATTCCGTACAGTTTTTGTGGGATATGTTGTGTTGATTTCTTTCTGGTAATCATTTGTAAATGTTGCATTTACCTACTGGCAGAAATAAAAAGAAATAAAAGAAATAAAATAAAAAAGAAAGCAATGAAGACTTGCTTATTTAATGAAGATGAAGGTGTCAATAAAGTGTGGTGTGATTTATTTCTTGAATCATTACAATATAAACGGAATCGTATGGTGTCACACATGCCTTGTGAATCAAAAACAACTCATATCGTAGTTCGTTTATTCATTTGCCGAACTGTTTAATTCTATTAGGCTCGCAGGGAGGCTGGAGATTATCTCACTTGACTCTGGGTGGAAAAAAAGGTACACCTTGAACAGCTTGCCAGTCTATCACAGGCCCAACACACACACGCACACACATGACCTTTCACACTCACACCTAGGGGCAATTTAGAACAGCCGATTAATCTAATGTGCATGTCTTTGGACTGTTGGAGGAAACCGGAGTACCTGGAGAAAACTCACACAAGTACCTGGAGAACATGCAAACTCCACGCAGAAACACTCTCACCGAACCTGGGACTCGAACCCAGGACCTTCTTCCGAATCACTATGCCACTATCATTCACGGCCCGCAGATTCTGTTGTATCATCGAATATCGACTCGTGTATTCTATATGATCTAAAATCATATCATTCAAATATCAAATCACTTTTATGAATGAAAATTGTGTCATGTCACGCTGTCACAGATTCAGCCGGATTGTCAAATATCTTTGCTGTTATGAATCAGAATTTGGTATCGTTAAATATAGAACTGTGGGCTGCACACATGGCCACCTTACAGCAAGATGGTCCTGGATCCTCAGGCTGCCCAAGGAATATATACCCTTTCTTCTCCAAGAGATGGCTGAGTTAGGCTCCAGCCTCCCTGCGATCCTGACGATTATAATCATGAACACTAGTAATTAATAAACATTTTACTGATATGTATTAAAGTAAAATTATACATGTATTCTATATTTCTATTCTTTAAATTTTTCCACTAAATAATTAATTTGGTCAGCATAAATTTTATTTAACTTAATGACAACAAATTGTTTTTTTTCAGAGGTGTGTTAATATTAGATATTATATTTCTTATTCAGCACATATTTTGCCTCAAAGGTCAAAACACATGAAGTTTTGAAATTTTGAAAATGTCACATCATTAAATAATCAGATATAATACATAAATATACTTAAATACATAAGTATACTACATAAATATAAATAAATACATAAATATAATACATAAATATACTTAAATACCCCGGAAGAGCTGGAGTAAGTGGCTGGGGAAAGGGACGTCTGGAAATCACTGCTTAGGCTGCTGCCCCCGTGACCCGACCCCGGAACAAGTGGAAGAAGATGAATGAATGAATATAATACAAATATATTTCAATACCTAAATAATATGCATAAATATATTACATAAATAGATTTAAATACTCAGATATAATACATAAATATACTTAGATACACAAATATACTACATAAATATAATTAAATACATAAATATAATACAAATATATTTCAATATCTAAATACTTTGCATAAATATAATACATAAATATATTTTAATATATAAATATAATATAAATATAATGCATAAATATATTTTTATACATAAATATAATGCATAAATATATTTTCATATATAAATATAATGCATAAACATATTTTAATACATAAATATAATGTATAAATATATTTTAATACATAAATATAATACATAAATATGTTGTAATACATAAATATAATACATAAATATATTTTAATACACAAATATAATGCGTAAATATATTTTAATACATGAATATAATGCATAAATATATTTTAATACATGAATATATTTTAATACATAAATATAATACATAAATATGTTGTATTACATAAATATAATAAATAAATATATTTTAATAAATAAATATAATGCATAAATATATTTTAATACATAAATATAATACATAAATATGTTGTAATATTCATTCATTCATTTTCTGAACCGCTTATTCCTAATTAGGGTCGCGGGGAGGCTGGCGCCCATCTCAGCCGA
>JAQMYF010000016.1:18152837-18162889 GCA_030014195.1 Neosilurus mollespiculum
CACGCCAGCCCCACACGGACACGCCAGCCCCACCCGGACACGCCAGCCCCACACGGAAAGATACGCCTGAGCCCCCCCCCCCCTTGAACGCCCTTGATGTAAGATTGACAGTTTAGTTATTTTATTGGTTGAAATTTATCGACGGCTACACAGCGACCTCTGCTGGTGCTTTTACAGACATTCAGGAAAGTTCAGCTTGTGTTACTTCCTTTGTAAATTGAGGTGGAAAGTGAAAGGCGCGCGCGTAGAAATTTTCTAAAAGAAAGTTGTTCGTTTGTAGACATTATGATGATCATCATCAGTATTATGATTGTAATCACTAGAGATTGGTGTGTACGGTTGCAGTGGCACGAGCGTGTGTATATAGTCCTGCACCGGAAGTACCATATCGTGGCTGTAGTTTAGTGTAAAGTGTACTGTTGGTGCTGTATAGTGTAAATGTGGTGTCGGTGTATTTGTAAATGCAGTGTAATGTAGATGTATTATGGTGTTTGGTATGTGCGGTGGAGGGATACCGTGCGATGCGCGGGTGTAAAGCGGCGCCGTGGTGCGGAAAGTAGTCCGTGCTCGCGCTCCGCCGCTCTATTCGCGCAGACAGCGGGGAATATGGCGGCTCAAATTCACGAGGACCGAGAGAACCAGTTGGACTTACTTCTCAAAGCGGGTAAAGAGAAACGATTAAAGCGACTATCTCGTCTTTGTTTTTTGTCACTGTTATTATTACAGTGTCGTTACTGCACGAGTTTGCGAGCTCGTTTTCGGTGCGTGTCTGTGCGCGCGCGCGGATGTGTCCCTCTCGGAAACGCAGGATGCAACGGTGCCTTTGGTGTTTTTTTTTTTTTTTTTAATCCGGAAGTGCATCTGTGTAAAGAAAAGATTAGAACTGTTCATATCTCAGATGGGTGTATATATATATCTATCTATATCTATATCTGCATGAGTGTGTGTAGGTTATACAGCAGTGCTGTGTTTGTGTTGGTGTTGTAATGTTTCCGTTCTGTGTGTGTGTGGGGGGGGGGGGGGTATTCTTCTGTAACGGGACAGATGTGAGTTGTGGGAAAGCAGGAAGTTGAGATGGATGTGCTTTGTTTTTTTGTTTCTCTCCTCTCGTCTGACTCTTATTGCTAATCTGATTATAATGATTTTAATGTCTCTCTGCTGATTCATCCCATTCGATTGCTTTATTGAGCATTTGTGTGCGTTTGTGAACATAAATGGGTTATATTTAATAATTTTTCGACAGTAAAACAACCCTGGTCGTTGTTTAAGTTGTATTTTCATATTAATTCTACATGAAATTAAATCGTTTTTACTCTGTTTATTATATCATGATGAATAGTTTTGACTACCCCCCCCCCTTTTTCACTTTGATGGCGGAAGTGTTTGAGATAATGGGTGTGTCTTTCTGATGATTGACGCATATTTTTTTCAAAAATACCCCCTCGTCCAATCAAAAAGTCGAAATGTAAATGCTGTGCCGTCGAATAGCCAATCATGGCGAGGGGCGGGCCTGACGTCAGCTCGTGTCTAGAGTGGGAGGGAGGGAGAGAGCGCGAGAGATTGTAAACACGGAAGTTAGTCTTTTGTTTATCTCCTGCGGAAGTTGAAGCCTTTTAAAGCCTTTACTTTACCGCCAGATCACTTCTGAGTCAGCTTTTTAATATAAGAAAACAAACTAAAATATTTATAATGCCTTCATGGCTTTAAAATGGTCAAAGTTTGTGTTTTGTTTGATTTCTTTTTACTCTTTAATAATGAAAGATAATACTGTAAGAATAAATAAACTCTATAGAATTATTTAATTCTTACATTAGTGATGTTCACACACAAACACATTGATTGTCATCATCTCTTTTTAACTTGTGATTGCAAGGTCTATGAGGTTTGATTCTGTTTAAGTGTTATTTGTATTAAAAGGTTACTGTCTACAAGAAAAAAAAAATGTTGAAACAGTTTTGCGTATCCAATAATAGTAAAAATTACCAAGTTACAATTTTTTTATATTCAGGTCTGAAATGTGTAATACTTGTATTTAGAAATTAATTGTACTACTGCTGGAAGTTAAGCATAAATCCCAGACACTTTGTTTGTTTATTAATTTATTTTTGAACTCTGTTTGTTTATTAATTTAATGTCAGGAAGTAGAATTATTCCTTATGATGTGTTACGCCGTCCTGAACACCATTTACAAGTGATATTAGACTTTCTAAGGACAGTGGTGGCTCAATGGTTAAGGCTCTGGGTTAGTAATCAGAAGGTTTGGGGTCAAGTCCCGTTATCACCAAGCTTCCTCTGTAGGGCCCAACAGAGGAAGCTTGGTGATAACGGGAATGTTGGGCCCTTGAGCACACACACACACACACACACACACACACACACACACACACACACACACATATATATATTAATCAGTGGACAGGGCTACCTGAAGGTCTGGGGTTTAAGCCCCTCTACCACCAAGCTGCCACTGTTGGGCCCTTGAGCATGGCTCTTCACCATCAACTGCTCAGATGAATTATGATGTAATTTGCTCTGGATAAGAGTGTCTGCTAAATGTCATGGAAATATTTTAAGGTGCAAAATTGGATTATATTTATTTCTTACTAGTAATATAGCTAACCTGGAAAATTTATATAGAGAGAGCATGTATTATTATTGTTGTTGTTGTTGTTGTTTTTTTAAAGATGGTTTTATTTGTGACTGAGAAAAGACATGTTTGGAAAATGGTCCTCCTGCCCCATTTTGCTCTGTTGTGTTTGTATGTTGGATGGGTTTCCTGTCCGTCATTTCATAGACTTGTTATTTCAGTGTGAAGTCCGGCAGCACAGCCAGGGTTATTCTTATGCGAGAAGAAAAACAAAATCACTGAAAAAAACTTTAGCTTTATAAATCTAGTCCAGAATAAACGCTTGTCGGTTGCTAAAAGATCTCATCTATGTACCTTTAAATGCAAATAATTTGATGATTGAGGCATTTTTTACTTCTGCTTCCTTTCTTTTCCAGTGGAAGTATCAGTTAATGACAAAACCATTGAAGCAGCTGAGGCTCTGCTACACATGGACTCTCCAGCCAGTCTTCATGGTGACCACAGCCCAGGTATACACACACGCACTCATGCACACGCCTGCACACACAGCAGTCTGCAACAGAGCTTGTATATTTGTGGGGCTTCAGTAAGGAGGTTTTCTTTCTTGATGCAACAGGAAGGAGTGTACATGCCCACAGAGCAGAGAGAGGAAGTGATGAGGCGAACAGTGACACTGCTCTCGCCATTTTTGCGTTAAAGCTTATGTAACGTCGTTCCATGACATAGATGTGACTTTTTTTGCAACCCAGAGGAAAATGAAGGTGAAAGTGTTGTGGGTTAGACACCACAGTGTGCTTCCGCCTATGGGTTATTTGGCTGTCAATCAAATGAAACGACTGGGATATTTAAATTAATATACATCACCCTTGAAATAATTGAAACCCCTGCTGAAGATATCAGAAAAAAAATCTCTCTCTCATTCTTCTTAATCTGCATCAGTATCATCAACATAAGTGTATCATAAGCTGTCTATTTTTGCTTCTTATTTGTGTGTGTGTAGAGGAATTCCTATCTGAGATGGAGGTGGAAGTCCACACTGAGGACATGGGGCAGGTCATTGAAGATGCTCAGAGCACACTGCAGCAAGCAGATCTGCAGAAAAAGAAAAGAGGTAGCACATAATGAGACAGAAAACACACACACACACACACACACACACAAAGTCTGAGCAGTGAAAAATTCTGTAGCATTAATAAATGTCCATTACTTGTTGCCCTTGCTCAGTCTGAGTACTGTGTGTGTGTATGTGTATCACTAATATCAGACAGTGATTGATTGACTGATGTATTTATTTATTTATAAATAAATAGATAGATAGATAGATAGATAGATAAATGTTTCTCATTTTTTGCAGGACGGAAATCCAAACTGCCGCGGGCTTGCTGCGACGGCTCCCTCGATCTTATTTATAAGAGGAAATCGAGAGAGAGTAAGGGTGAGAGTGACTCCTATTAAACTTTTTCCTTAGTAGGTTGTAGTACGAGGTGTGGGTACAGTAATGTTAATTCTTTTCACTTTTCGGCTTCACATGAACCGCAAGTGTGTGACACGCCCACCTTTTCTTCAGTAAGTCATTAAATAATATCGTGCTTCGCTATAAATAGTTCAGTGTGACGGAGGGGTAATGCACGAGGCTCTTTATCCAAACTAATTCTGATGAGTTTTAAAACCTGTTGTAGCCTTGGCTGCGGAGCCACGTCGTCCACGTATGTGGAAAACGGCCGCCTTGTGCGTCATTGCTTGTTAGTAAGTATGTAGGGTTGTAAAAGATCTTTTAAAAAAAGTAAAAGCTTTGCCAGAGGAGGCTGTTCCTGTCTGGAGGAAATCGTGCACTGCTGGTATTGTACAGGAGGTGGTGCTGTTATCATGAGTTATTCAGGAGTGCTATAAAGTGTGTGTGTGTGTGTGTGTGTGTGTGTGTGTGTGCGCGTGATATCTGTGCTCTCCAGGCACTACCACGTACCTTTGGGAATTTCTGCTGGATCTCCTTCAGGATAAAGAAACCTGCCCTAAATACATCAAATGGACGGAGAGGGAGAAGGGCATCTTCAAGCTGGTCGACTCCAAAGCGGTGTCTAAGCTGTGGGGCAAACACAAGAACAAGCCAGACATGAACTATGAGACGATGGGACGAGCACTCAGGCAAGAGCACAGAGAAGCTCCAGAATGTTCTTCTTAGGGTAGACAGGAGGCTTGTTTCTGATGAAGTGTGTGTGTGCAGGTATTACTACCAGCGGGGAATTCTCTCCAAGGTGGAAGGTCAGAGATTGGTCTATCAGTTTAAGGAGATGCCCAAAGACATCGTGTTTATCGACGATGACGACGACGTGGAGGACGACGGAATGGACAAGACCAAAGTGCAGAGTCCCACAGCGGCCGACTTCACAGCCGCCCGCAAAAGGAAGGACAGACTCTCACCCGTGTCTTCGTCGGCGCCCGTCATCAGCATCGCCTCGAGACCTGAAGGATTCGTGTCCTTACAGCAGACTCCGGTCACCTCGACAACGGGCGCCAGGTAGCACAGGAAGCGTGGCACACGACTCATGTCTTCAGAAATGTTTTAAACTTTCACTATGTAAACTTACACCTCTCTCTCTCTCGGTCTCTCTGTCAGGACATTGAGGCTGGCCATGCCAGTGCCTGTAGTCATGACAACGCCCCAGGGTCAAAAAGTCTCCACGGTGACCCTCGGGTCTCCCACAAGCTCGTCTCCGGTCCTGACGGCGGGCGGTGTACTGGGTGGGGGGAACAGCACGGGTAAAATGGTGCTGCAGGCCCTGCCCACGCTGGTTCCTACTCAGGGGCAGAACGGCGAGCGGATCACGCTGCAGCTCATCACGCTCCCCGCCAACACCTCGACCAAAGCTGGCACGCCCATCACGCTGCGAACGCTGGGGCCGCTCACGGGGTCGCAGGTGCTGCAGCTGGCCGTGCCTTCCTCCGCAAACACGCCCACCACCATCACCATGCCGGTGGACGCCGCGCTGAACACACAGGACCTCAAGATCATCAGGGTGGAGCAAAGCGGACATGCAGACCAGACCACCACGCAGAGCTGAGAGACACTATACACACACACACACACACACGTCACGATCAACAAACGAACCACGTCCACTGCTTTTATATTAGCAGCAACTGCGCGTCAGGACTTCAGCAATAAAAGCAGCACTACAGATACCCCCCCCCCCAAACACCCCCCACCCACACACAATGTCCTGACACTATGACTGACTTACAGAAACCTTCTCCAGCCTGAGACAACACCTAGACGTTTTGTGACCTGTAGGTCGTCGAGTCGTGAAGGTAATAGTTTCGGTTGCGGCACCAAGCCGTCAAAGGTGCTACAGGTCCGGGGGACGCAGGGAGGGGAATGAAACATTTCCACCAGCACCAAAAAAGGACGCTGTACATAAACAGACTTGATAATACTCATAGTGAACAAAATATTTTAGAAAAAACAAAAAAAACCCACCCTTCAGATTTTTTGTTCCTTACAGTTAAACCTTTTTTTCCTCGTAGTGTAAATATGAAGCATAAAGTTTTTGATATTTTGTATCAGGCAGTGTTTGTTTTTTTTTTTACAAACAAAAATTTGTAGACCTTAATCATTTCACTTTATATCTGTTTTATTTTTTGTTTTTTTGCATTTGTGTCTTTGATGTTATCCACATCTCTCTCATTTTCAACTGTGTACAAAAAAGGGAGTGTGTGTGTGCGCGCGAGTGTTTGTTTGGACTGAAGTTTATTATTGAATGTTCAATATTTGAAGCATATATTTTGTTGTACTCCTATCCAGGCTTGTATCCAAGTAGATTTAAATATAAACGACATAATTATGCAAACAAATGAGCGTCTCATTTTTACTTCATCGTAAAACAGGACGATGAAAACATCGAGTTTCATGTGCGCAAATAATTCAATTATATTTAACAATTTTTTTTTTTTATTTACTTTTGAAATGTGGAAGGTCATATTGGTTCACCCTGTATATACACCACATGGTAACGTGAGTAAAAAGCAAACTAAAAATATACAACATAAAACAATTTTTATTATCTGAACCACTCCATAAAGTCTTCTCCAGCACATCCCAAAAACTCTCAATAGGGTTAAGGTCAGGACTCTGGGGTGCCAATACATATGTGAAAATGATTCCTCGTGCTCCCTGAACCACTCGCTCATTATTCGAGTCCCCATTTTATATCCGTGCCATCGGAAGAAAAAGTCCATTGATGTGATCACCTGCTCATTCATGTCATCAGCTGATTTCATTTTATTGCCACGTTAATGTTGCTGAGCCTCAACCGGACCAACAACGCCGTGGCTGTTTACTCACCTGAGACAGAGAACCAATCAGATTGCACCGTTGCTGTGTAGTATAAACCAACAGAGATTAACGTACCTGACATGTTGCATGGGTTTAAGAATAAGCCGTTTTGCAAAACGAGTGTGTTTAAAAAAAAAAATTAAAAAAAAAGTGGACTTTATTAAATTTAATTAAATAATCTTAATTTTATTAAGGTCATTGGTATAACTCGTTAAAAAAATAAACCATGTGCGTTAATTATCACATTCTTTTTTTTTTTTTTCCCTGACCAGTCCATGACAAATTTTGGCAACATCTGGAACTTCAACAGAATAATAAATTAAAGCAGTATTGCACAGAACAGACCCAAACTAAAGACAGTCTGTTTTTTTTTTACATTTATTTGTTGAACTCGTGTGAGTCGAGATACTCAAACCATCTTCCCGCATCAGGAAAAGGTTTTGGTAAAGGAATGTTTAAAGTCCGGCTGGTTACATTGTTTGATTGACAGTCACAAGAGCCTATGGGGCTCCTGGATGAAACTGAAGTCACAGACAAGTGAGAGGTGATCGGAAGGATAGTGGTATGAGGGTAGGCGGTCCGGTCCAATCTGTTCTTCGTTGGGCATGCGCAGAACGGCGTCTACGCTGAATCCGTGGCGCGAGTACCACACGTAGTCCAGCGTCGAGCGGCTCTCTCCGCTCGGACGGATCTTCCAGGTGGTGTAGGACGGCTCGGTGGTGCCGTCAACGCTCAGAGTCCTGTACGCGCTATCAAGGCCGAGCGGAGAGTTGATAAACCGGCGGTACACCTCCTCGCCCGGCTCGGCGTTAAAATCTCCGCACACGAACAGAGGAACCGCTTCCTCTTGCTGCGCGTTCAAGATAGCCTTCAGCTGCTGGAGAAGGTTGGCACCCTGCGCTCCACGGAAAGTCTCCCAGCCGCTCCTCGCTTTCAGGTGCGTCACGACCACGCAGAAGACACGCCCCGTGACCTGGCACTGCAGCGTGGCTACGACGGCTACCTGGTTGGTTTTGAGCGCCATGGCCGAGAGACGCAGGTGATGGACGTGGAGCAAGCGGAAGCGCTCGCGACTGAAGAACAGAGCGCAGCCGTCGGGGCCGTTGTTCCCGCACACATCCAGGCACGGGGAGCACGGCTTGGGGCAGAAGCTGCTCTGGTAGCCCAGGCTGGACATCACAGGCTGAAAGGTGTCGTGGTAGTGATCCACTTCCTGCAGACACACGATGTCTGGTCTGTAAGTCAGGATCTCCTCCAGGATCAGGTACTTCCTCTCAGCCCAGTTCAACGCCTCCATCGGGCAGCGTATGAAGTTGTCCTTCCCCTCACCCAGCGCTGCATGACAAACGAGACGTCTTAAAGTCTTTATCGACTGTTTGAAGTGCGCTTCTCTAACATTTACACGTTTAAAAAGATCAGAATAAGATCATGTGAATCCAGGTGACGGTACCTTGTGCCAGAATGTTCCACTGCATGATGCGGATTTGCGGGTTGTGTGCGGCGCTGGCTCTGGTCCTGACGAAGTCTCGATGCGGCCGAGGCGGTCTCTTCCTCAGAACCTCCTCACACTCGTGGAGGAGCGTCTCGGGGTCGGCCTGCTCGGGGTCGCGGTCCTCAGCGTCCGGATGGGCGTGCTCCAGCGGGGCGCTGCTCAGAGACTGCGCCAGGGAACTGAAGAATCGGACACTGCTGCTGCTGCCCATCTGACACACTGACACACACACACACACACACACACACACACGTTACACAAAAAACAGCTGAAATCACTGAGTTTCATTACATTTCTATAATTATTTATTCTCTTCGCTTCATCATTAGTAAATCAAAGCAAACAAAATTTTGTCAGTTTAATCAGAGACGCTCGCAGATGTCCTCCGTTACAATATTCCCACGAGTGTGTGTCTGTCTCAGCGTGTGTGTGTGTGATAAGAAAGAAAAGGCTCTTAGGAACGTCCTTGTGACTGTCTACACGTGTAATTGAGTAATAAGATTACCACAGTACGAATCATCCACATTAGATTAAGGAAGTGTGTGTTATAACGTATTACACACACTTTTTTTTTGGACGTACACACTCGTCCCTGACGACACAGACACATCAACACCCCACACACTCAGCCCCAACATCATGTAGACATGGCTACAACCCCACACACTTCTCCCCAACGCCACAGACGCGTCTACACCCCACACGCGTCTAAACCCGACACACTTCTCCCCAACGCCACAGACGCGTCTACACCCCACACGCGTCTAAACCCGACACACTTCTCCCCAACGCCACAGACGCGTCTACACCCCACACACGCGTCTAAACCCCTCACACTTCTCCCCAACGTCACGTAGACATGTCACCTACCCCATGTCATACCATTACCCCACACCCTCATCCCATGCATCACAGATGTGTCGACACCCTACACGCCCATATATCATGAAGTGTCTTTACCCCATACACAAGACTATATCCTACCAACTATCCCCTGTATCAGACATTTCTATACCCTACACACTCATCCCCGACATCTTATACCCAAATAATCATCAAAGCAATAATTATACAAGTTTACTTATATGGTGCGTTCGCTATATACGTCCCTTTTAAGGAATTGTTGCTATACAAACAATAAATATAAACCAGGGAATGAATCCATGCCTCGTGACCAATCCAAAGTGAGAGTGTAACAGTGGTGTGGTGTTGTTATATAATGTGTGTGTGTGTTAAATCGAATAGCATTTTGCAACATTTGAAACCACCACAGAGTTAACCTTCACCCTTATTGGATCCTTAGGTTGCCTTTCACTCAGTTACTATTGATCAGTTTCAAAATATAAAAACACGTACATGTGTGTGTGTGTGTGTATGTATGTATATGTGTATATATATATATATATATATAGAGAGAGAGAGAGAGAGAGAGAGAGAGAGGTTTCATGTATAGCCCACCATATGTGGCATCTATAAGCTCACACTGATCCCCTTTGGAGATCACGGGATGAATATAACAAGACACTGCTGGTTCAGCTGGATGTCTATGCTCGTGCCCCTTGACCTACACTCTCTCTCTCTCTCTCTCTCTCTCTCTCTCTCTCTCTCTCTCTCTCTCTCTCTCTCTCTCTCTCTCACACACA
>JAQMYF010000016.1:18168531-18181598 GCA_030014195.1 Neosilurus mollespiculum
GAGAGAGAGAGAGTCAGAAAGAGGGAGTCAGAGGGAGACAGCCAGAGATAGAAAGAGATAGGCAGTCTGCGTTTGTGAGCGAGAGAGAGAGAGAGAGAGAGAGAGAGAGAGAGAGAGAGAGACAGCCAGAGAAAGAGAATGAGAAGCAGTGTGTGTGAGAGTCAGAGAGAGAGAGAAAGAGAGAGAGAGAGAGCGAGAGACACTCTGTGTGTGTGATTTTCAGAACTTTCTAAAATTCTTAGTGAAGCTTTAGTGAACAGCTTTTGGGTCTGCAGGGTGACACTAAAGGGGCTATGGCACAGCTGTTGCACATGTGTGCACTGTCACATGATTTTGTTTGTGAACATTTTGCATGCTGGTGTGATGTGACACACACACAGAGAGAGAGAGGGAGAGAGAGAGAGAGAGAGAAAGAGAGAGAGAGATTGTAAAACAAGTAAAAATAAAATTAAAATAAAGCACTGGGGCGCATCTCCAGTATGTATGTAGCTTGTTTTACCCATTTGGACCACTAGGTTTAATAAGACAATGCAAAAGAATAATCTTTCAACCTCTCAGGCTTTGTGTGCACTCTATCTATCAGATATTTAGTATTTCATTAAAATTTAAAACATATGTATTATTGAGGACATTTTAATAATTTCTAAAGATTTCTTATTAATAGGTGATATGGTTGGGTTTTATCCCATTTGCCCCTATAAGAATCTGATGTTACAATCATGTATGAAAAATATGAATGAAAAATATAAGCGCTCTAGTTTTATCCTCAAGGAATTCACATGGATGCAAACCGGGTTGTTTTTCATTTGTTAATGACAAGAACTGTCTGAGATTTGGTGTTGGAACCCATCAGGATAACCCAGAACCACTAGCAGAGATATTCCTCACAGGCATCTGGTCTGCATAGATAAGAAATCCTGTAAACAGACTGTCGGTCCAGAACGGATCAAAGAACAAGCCGTTCTGCTCAGAGTAGAAGATCTGAAGCCACACTTGGTCTCCTTTCTGGAGCCGGAGCACAGTCGAGCCTGAAGCTACATCATGATTCCCCGTGTTGGCGTCGAAAGTCTTAATCTTGTACTGGCCATTGTGGACGAGTCCAATCGCCAAGTGCTTGTTAGCCAGCGTGATGTCGTAGCTGAAGTAGTACACACCCGGGACAGCACAGGTGAACTTGCCGCTGTTGGAGTTGTAATGGCCACCTTCATTCATCAGGATGCGGTCGAAGCGGATGGGCGTGCGCTCCTTTGGATAACTCTTGCTAATTGCAACTGAGAAGGCTGAGCGTGCCTGCGTGCCACAGTCACATCCACCGGGGACGCCGGCTCCACCCAAATCTCCCGTTTCACCCTTCAGCCCTGCCAGCCCACGCACACCAGATGCACCCTGTGCCCCCTTCAGACCTCTTGGCCCCGCTCTTCCTACAACTCCTTGACGACCTTTCAGCCCTGGTTTTCCAGGGTTCCCTGTGCGACCTGGTTCTCCTGAAATTAGAATTGACAAAACAAAAAACATCACCCCACCATCATCACCCTTTTTCAGACGGGTCATGCGTAAGATTTTGTGTTGAATTTGATGCGTATTCAATACAAGACGATCGGGGTAACACCGCAGTAAAAACCCTGCAACAACACGACCAATTGGTGAATAAGCTTTATGTTTAGGCCTGACTCATCCTTTTCTTGACGCTACATGAGAATGGTGCAATCTGATTGATCTTCTACCTCAGGCTTATTAAAACAGCACCCCACGCCCCCCACCACCAAAAAAAACCAAAAAACAGACACTCCCAGTTTGTCATGGTGACTTCGAGCAGGAGGCGCCATCATAATCATGCTTTAAAATGGACAAATTTACCATAAAAATCTGATTTTAATTTGTTTTTCTAGTGTTTCCATGCAGTATATGCTAAAACTTCAAGTTTAAAAACGTTTACTTGCGTTTCTGTGTAGTACACCCTAAAACTAGACTCAGAGCTCACCTGACCCACCTCTGTCATGGTAAATATATGTAAAAATTAACTTAATCCTACTACTAGGGTCGCGAGGAGGCTGGAGCCTATCTCAGCCAACACTGGGCGAAGGTGTGGTACTATCTGAACAGCTCGCCAGACCATCGCACGACCATTCACACTCTCATCCAGATCTAGTAGCAGTTTGGAACAGCCAGTCAACCTAATGTGCATCTTTGGACTGTGGGAGGAAATCGGCATACCAGGAGGAAATCCACTCAAGCACTGGGAGAACATGCAAACTCCACACTCGAACACAGGACCTTATTGTTATGAGATGGACGTGCTAACCACTACGCCACCGTGCCGCCCTGCCTCAGGCTCAAGATTCCAGTTTTACGGACTAATCAGTGGCGTCCACCTCACCCTTGACGAATAATTATTACTCACTTTGTTTATATCAAATGAGTCACCTTTCTCTCCTTTATCACCCCTGTCCCCATCCTTGCCGTCCTGTCCATCAGAGCCTGGAGAACCTGATCGTCCGACCCCGCCGCTGGGCCCCACAGGCCCCGGGCTGCCTGGTGCTCCTGGAGGCCCAGGCAAACTGCATGAAAGCTGAGAGGAGTGAATGGTAAAGTTGTTTTGTTTCTTCACAGCAGATTTCACAGTCAGGACGAGAGTGAGAGACAGCAGGAAAACGGCCAGCGAGAGCGGATGCACGACGTAGCCATGACTGCAAAACATGACACGAGCCTAAAGATTTGTATTGCATTGTACTGCACTGTGTCTCATAGCCCTGCCTAAGACACTCAAGCCTTGTTACACTCGTACAATGCATGACGTTCATGTTGCAGAACTCACCGCAGACCTCGTTTGCGCGCAACGCCAGACCCCATCTGCCCTCAGCAAATTCCTGCAAACGTGAGAAGTGTTCAAAACAAATTCTAACCGATATCTTCAGTCTTGTTCACACGACAGCAACAGGAGCAGCAGCAGCATCCACCCTGTCCTGATGCACTCGATCCAGATGTTTGGGGCATGATGTAAGCGATTGGATTCGGGGGAGGGGATTTTTGGAAGAATCATGAAATACAGCTGGAGTTTAGAGTCTCTTGTAGACCCACGAACAATCGGTGTGAGATTGCATCCCCAAAGTATTTACAGTCCTTACAGCTATGTTGCATTCTTGATAGTGATTGGTCAGAAGGTGATGAATAGCAGCAGCAGGTCTGATTCTCATTCGGCTCCCAGGTTTAAAAAAAATGAATGCGCTCACTCTATTATGTTCGAACAAGATGTGTATTTATCATTTGTGATCCCAGATGTGGGAATGACTATCAGTGCTAGAACGCAAATAATAAACAGGAAGCATCATGCGAGTTTCACGGACACTCCATAGCACTGCATCGAACTATAAATGGATAAAAGCATGCTGTGTGTGATCCGTAGTTCTTTAATATATACATGGAAATACAGCCGGTGAAAACCTCTTGTGGTATAACAGGAAAACAACTTCAGAATGATTGAAAGTTTCTACACTGTACGCATCAGACGACATCATACCACTCATCATTGAGTATTTTCCCATCACGGCACACCTGCGGTGTTTTATTCCTCCTATAACCGACAGCGGTAGTTGCAATACGCAATAAAAAACGTTTCAGGATTGTTCCTGTAGCGAACGAACGAAGCGCGGTATGGTCAGCACATGACAACAGGAGCAAGCAGTAACTACGGAGAGTCAATACAGCGCATGACATCATGCTGTCGACATCAGGATTCATTTTTGTGAGCCAAAAAGCGTAACTCTAAAAGGCTAACAGCAGTGGAGACCCTTGAAATGCTTTGGCAAGCCTATAGCAATAAAACAATGAGTACTGAATGATGTGGTGTCCTCCTGCAACATCCTGCCCCCTCCTGAAGTGTGAATTCGACTCGAATCACCTCATCCACTGCTCACCTCACTGCTTCATTGCCAAAGGCTGTGAAACATTTCAAGGGTCTCCACTGTTAATCGATAATGCAGTGGAAATGAACACTAGTCCGCTGGCCAGTGGCGAGTCAAAAATCTGTAGGACGAGTGACATTAGCTAGCAAGTCATCCTGCTGGCGACCCGACAAATCCAATAGGCACAGAAGAGATAGTGTTCCTGACCAGCAGTTTCATAATTTCACTAGTCCTTTTGGCCAAATTCCACACCTGCTAATGATGCGCAAATCGCAGCTCATCCCGCTGAATACCATGCTCCTGATCCCCGTTTGCTAAAGCAACCATCCCGGAACTACTTGATCGCTGATATTCTGACTGAGCAAATAACAAAACCCATAAACAAAAGCAGCACTTGCTACCTCTCACAATAAAAAATTACCTCTTTATATCTCTATACTGCTACAGAAATAAATCAGCACTGAAGGACAGAGGAATAAAAACATTGTTGTTATGGTGTACTCTGCCATATCCGCAATATTTACAGCTTTATGTTTACATTTAAAAACAAAAAAACGAAGTCTGATGAGTGAAATAACAGGAGAATACGCGTCTTCCAGGATGACTCCAGATCACTGATTAAGGAAGGAGGCCATAGGGTCGTCGGGTCGGGCGCGTTTCATCCGGAAAGCCTCCATCTCCTCTTCGGTGGGTTCGCGGACCTCTTTCAGGCTGTTGTATGGTCTCTTCCTCTCGTCCATCTGCATAATCTCCGCGACCTGCTTCAGTCGCTGCTCCTCCGCACTCAGAGCCTAACACACCAAAAAAAAAAAAAATATCTTTAACAAAAAGCGTCCTCAAGACTTTACCAGGGCAAACGCTACGCCCACA
This sequence comes from Neosilurus mollespiculum, assembly GCA_030014195.1. Lineage (NCBI taxonomy): Eukaryota > Metazoa > Chordata > Actinopteri > Siluriformes > Plotosidae > Neosilurus > Neosilurus mollespiculum. The sequence continues at coordinate 18,173,304 of JAQMYF010000016.1, forward strand.
GGTCATAAAACATCAACGTAGCCGAGCGAGTGTCACCTTCTTCAGCTTTTCTTTCTTTTTGGCTTCGTCTTCCTCGTCACTGCTGTCTTCGTTGCTCTTCTTGTGCTTCTTTTTCTTCTTCTTCTTGTCTTTCATCTTTTCCTGGTGCATCTAAAAAATCAGAAGACCAAACACAGCACATCAGACTGTACGAAAGGATGCGTTATATTACTATTATTATTATTATTATTATTATTGACATTAAACTTCTTTGAACTGAATGTACCTCAAGAAGTGTCTTTGGTGCCTCCTCGGGTTCATCTTCGAGTCCTTCTTCAAACGGGGCGCACGATGTGTTCTGTGAAGGAAATTGCGGTTACTGATTCAGCCTGACATCATCGACATCATCGACACTCCACAGAAACAGAGACGAGACTGGATCACAGCTCAGTATAAAAGTGTAACTCACTGTTGTTTTCCTCCCGGCGTCTCCGGTGCAGTAGCTCTGTTTCACCAGTGAGTGGCAGCACTTGTAACCCCAGTTGCCTTCTCTCCAATACGAGCCCCAGATACACTGAAACAAAACAATTAAAAAAATTATAACTATTATACTCTCAGTGTATTGAGACCTGCCCGTTACATTCTGTTAGCTGTACTCACGGTGTGGTTATTATTAAGGACGTCCTCTTCGTATTTGGAGCGAGCTATGGCTTTCTCCTGGCCTTTAATGACGGCTCCGTGTCGAGAGTACTCCACGTAATCCTCAGTCTGAGCGAGTAGCAGCTCCCGTGGAGGAGCGTCGAGATGCTCTTGACCGCCATACTGTGGACGAGACGTATACAAACAATCACACAGGGCAGGAAGGAAGGAAGGTAGGAAGAAAGGAAGGAAGAAAGAAGGGTAAGAAGGAAGACTGAGAGGATGTAGAAAAAAGGTATGAAGGGAAAGAAGGTATGAAGAAAAGAAGGAAGGTAGAAAGGAAGGTAAGGAGGAAGGAAGGAAGCTAGGAAAGTAGAAACGAAGGAAGCAAGGAATGACAGAAGGCAGAGAGGAAAGAAGGAAGAAAGAAAGGTAAGGTAGAGAGGAAGGAAGGAAGAAAGAAGGAAGAAGAGTAAAAAGGAAGGTAGGGAGAAAGTGGAAAGCTAGCAAGGAAGGAGGGAAGGAAGGTAGAAAGGAAAAAATAAATGTAGAAAGAAAGGAAGGAATGTAGAAAGCAAGAAAAGAAGAAGAGTAGGGTGAAGGAAGATAAAAAGAAAGGAGGGAATTAAGGCATGAAAAAAGAAGGAAGGAAGGTAAAAGAGAAGTTAAGGAGGAAGGAAGGAAGGAAGCTAGAAAGGAAGTAGGGAAGGAAGGTAGGAAGGAATGACAGAAGGTAGGAAGGAAGGTAGGAATGAATGACAGAAGGTAGAGAGGAAGGAAGGAAGGAAGTTAGGAAAGAAGGAAGGAACGTGGGAAAGTAGAAAGGAAGATAGGAAGGAATGACAGAAGGTAGAGAGGAAGGAATGACAGAAGGTAGAGAGGAAGGAAGGAAGGAATGACAGAAGGTAGAGAGGAAGGAAGGAATGACAGAAGGTAGAGAGGAAGGAAGGAAGGAATGAATGACAGAAGGTAGAGAGGAAGGAAGGAATGAAAGAATAACAGAAGGTAGAGAGGAAGGAAGGAAGTAAGTTAGGAAAGAAGGAAGGAACGTGGGAAAGTAGAAAGGAAGATAGGAAGGAATGACAGGAGGAAGAGAGGAAGAAAGGAAGGAAGGAAGAAAGTTAGAAAGGAAGGTAGGAATGAAAGAAGGAAGGTAGGAAGGAGGAAGGAAGGTAAGGAGGAAGGGAGAACTGCTGTGTTAGGCCGTACCTTTTCCAGGATGCTTTCGATCTGTTTCTCTTTGAAGTCTTCCTTCTTGACTCTGAAGGACTGATGCAGCAGCTCCAGTTTGGTCGGGTCAGCCTGCAGGTGCACCTCCGTCCCTTTCTCGTACGCCTCCCACGCGAACACTGAGCGACAGAGAGGTGAACACATGAATAACTGTAATGATGTCATGGCGTTCCACGACACAGTTATGAATACCCGAGGCTTTGAATAAACACTGCCGCTGAAGTAAGACAGCTGGATATTTATAAAGGAAACATCGAGCTACAAAACATCCTCTTTAGTTTGAATTCTGTGCGCTGGTATTTTATATCCGTGTTACCTTATTCGCCAAGTGTACTGGATCAGCACGAAGATTCAACATCCATGGCGTATAATATGTAGTGTATACCAACATGTGTTAATTACTTACGCTGCGTCTGCGCCATGCTGATAGTATCTCCAGTGTAACGTGCAAAGTTGTCTCCGGCGTACCCCACCCTTAAAAAAACCACACACACACACACACACAGTTTATATTCATGTGTGAATGAAACGGAGAAACTGCAGTTTAAACAATTAAACAGAAACGTACTCTTCTGGATTCTTGCCGGTGTTGGAGTACGGGTTCTCTCTCATGGCGCGGGTCTTTGGGTCGTAGTAAGCCGAGTTCGGGTCCAGGTTTCTCAAGTACTGTTTAACACATTAGATTGGACAAATTCATTCATTCATTTTCTAAACCGCTTAATCCTAATTAGGGTCGCGAGGAGGCAGGCGCCCATCTCAGCCGACTCTGGGTGAGGGAACAGTACACACCAGGCCATCACAGGGCAGAAACATGCTGAGGACAACTCAGTAGCACAGCTAGGACAGCAATGACAACTCTGTGATAGTGGGGCTTGAACCCACGACCAAGCCACCACTGCCTCTAGATTACTATACAAACATATACATGTTTTCTTCGAAAATACAACAATCGTTTTAGAGTATGCATGTGATGTCACTGTACAGAGAATGCCACTGAATGGCAGAAGGACCAAGTGGCACCCTTACTAGTTTAGCTCAAATGGTGTAAAAATGCACAAAACACTGTTCAGCCCAACTGCTTTAAATGACGCAGATGACCATCAGGGTTACTCCTAATCGGATTATGTTTCGCCACTCGGTCCAACTGACGGGAACGTGTTTCCACGTGAACATGACATCAGCGCATACCCTTGTTATATTTTGTCACTGTTGAACTTTACTGCCATCTACTGGATTTTACGATGGACAGCACTGTTGAGCTCAGACTTCAACTAAGCCCTGAGCGCTGTAGCTCATAATGAGAGCAAAAAAGCGAAACGAAACTCATCAATCAGTTTGTGGATCCGTGACTCGTGCTTCCTCAGCTCATGCTGTACCTTCTTTCCACCAAGGTTCATGAAGATTGTCATTGCTGGAGGCATACAGTGTAAATTACTTCTTAAAAAATTCTTAGTGAATATTAGGATGAGCTGAGGAACAAGGGATGCTAATAAGGAATGCTAATAAATTGAATGGGGGTAAGGTGCAAATGATATCCTAGTCATATGGGTCACATGGTCATGTTCAAGCATGTCTCCATTAAACTGAATACAATATTAAAAGCACTGTGGGGGTTTTTCTCTATGGGCTACGATACTCCACAACACAGAAACCAGATTTATTTCTATACGATTATTCAACTGAACTACCCAAATTACAAAACTTCTAAAAATGGCATAATAGGAAAATGGCACCAGTAGGGTATTACACAAATACGTTACCTTAGCGGTGTCCTCTCTGATCCTCAGGTTCCTCACTGTGATTCGTCTTTTGGAGTCAAAGTTCTGCCCGGGCATGTCAATGTCGTCTGCGTATTTATCCTCATCTTCGTCCTCGCTGTTGTGTTCTCGTTCCTGTGGGTGAAATGATCATCATTAACAATTATTATAAGTGCTCGATGAAGAACTGTTTAGGTTTATACTACATGGTGACATAAGAAAAGAAAATGAGATATTTAAGGTTTAATTTTACATTTATAAAGTGTGACAGAGGGCACACGTGCTCCATTACATATTGTGTAGCTTTCCTCATATTTTTTTTGGATGGCATTTTTTTGAATTTCAAGAATTTCAGAATCAAGTGACTTTCAAAAAGTTCGTCTGCTGTTTTGATTCAAGAATTACCTTGCATTTGCGAGGTAGATAATTTTTGTCATTCGAGAATATTGAACCAATCAGACTGTAGCGTTTCTATGTGGTATATTCTAATTATTATACATTTTAGAAGTAATTAATTTTCTCTATGTTCCCAATGGCTGCTAGGAGAAAAAAAAAAAAAAAAATAGAAACATAAAGAAGGAACAAAAAATAGTTTCAATGCTATAGTGGGTAAAATCCAAGAGCCATACAAGACCCATGCTGTTTGGTATTTCTCTACATAATGAAATTTTTCTTTAAAAAAAAAACAAAAAAAAATGAATGGTAATGCTTTCTAATCAATGTTGAGAGGCACTCGCTTCCCCAGGCCCCTCCCTTGGCTTGAGAAGGTAAAGGTGACACTGTGCTCACTTCCAAATACATCATTGATAGATTACACCCGTCCCTTTCTTAGCCCCCCCAGCCCACGTTTAAGCACTTTTCGAAATTTCTATGTCTCTCAGGTGTGGGTACATACTCCGTGATCCAGTTTCCCGGTGGCCAGCTCCTCCTGTAACCTCTGGGCTTTTAAAGTGCGCTTTGCCTGTGATAAAAAAAAAATTAAAAAAACGATATCAATGTCTCTACTTAAAGATTATTTAAAATATTACAGAATAATTACTTTTTTTTTTTTTTGGCTATAAGACATTTTATGTGATTATTACCAAGTCAACTTTTGAGTACTCCTCCACAATGCGCATATGTTCCTCAGGGTCATATCCATTCCAGCGGTCTCGCTTCCCATCATAATCCAGACTGAGCTGAATCTGTTGGTGCTCATCTGGGGCGAATCCTGTCCCCGAGAACTTCGCTCCAACCTTCCTGGGCCTCTGTGAAGGCAGAAAAGGACACAACAAAACAGTGATTTTAAAACTTGTTTTTCAGTTTTATTTTCAGGGAAAACTAATTTAGGGTGGCATATTATAAACGTAAATTACGTGAACGTACATTTTATTGTAACATAAATACAAAAAAAACTGACTTCCACTCAAAAGACAATAAGGTGAAATCCACGTTACCTCAAGACAGTCCTTCTGCTTGTGTGTTATGGCACCACAATTCTCGCACGCCCCTTTCCTGTACTTTGTGCTGACGGGTTTCTGCAGGCAACAATTTTTTCAGTTTATCTTCAGTCTTAATCCTCATCCAACAACGTAAATCAGACGACAGGAAGCTTCTTACCTCCTGGACACCTTTCTTATACCACTCTACGAGAGCCGAGTACTCCTTCTGTTTCTCTGCCTGAGGTCTCTGATGCTTGAGTGTGGGTCTCTTCGAGGGGTCGATATACCACGGCACAGAGGAAATATACTGTGGAATGTGAGGGTTGATGTCCCTAAAGAAAATAGAAAACACAACTGCATGAAGAGGAACCAGAAGCTCTGTAAAGCAGCTCACCCACTTTTGCAAAAATAACACTGCCATTTGTTTGTGCTAGGTTTGCACTGTAAAAAAAATTCATTTGTGCTATTAAGGTGTTTAAGGAAAAAAAAATGCATTTTCTGGCCTGTGAGGTCACTCAGCCCCCACACCAAGTCCAAATCTCACCAAAGTGGTCTCAATCGTTTGTTCTACGTTTGTGCTGTTGAAAGATTTTGCTACCACGATTCCTTATGCATTTAACGTCATCAACCACCCCACCACGTCCAAATCACACCAATGTGGTCTTAATCATTTGTGCTACTTTTGCGCTGGTTTGTGCTGTTGAAAGAATTGATTTTGCAATTATGATGTTAAAGTGTTATCCATGTTTTATTTCTTACTGTGACCATCAGCCCCACGACCACGTCCAAATCTCACCGAAATGGCCTCAATCGTTTGTGCTGATAGAAGCTTGCTTGTTGCTTTTCTGATAAATCCCCAAACTGATTCTGTAGACACTAAATCAATCATTCTCAATGTACTGTATATGCATATAGTAATGCCAAAAAGTGTGAGAGCCAATTTAAGACACTGTTGTACATGAAACATTGCTGGTCAAGGCTTGCATTTCATCAAATAAATGTGTATTACCTCTTTCACATGAATGTAGTTTAAAGCACAAATGGTTTCCTCTATTTTCACCAGAAAGGGAAGCACAGACTGCTACAATAGCTTTTCCTCATGTATGTGTATGCATCACCTAATATCAGTCCCCACAGAAACAAGGACTCCCATAAAGAGTCCTGTCAGACCATTTCATATAACTCAATTTTATTGTGTTCTTAATTCACCCATGTGTTTACAATATTAAACACAGGATCTTTATTTTTTTTTTTTTACTTGGATGGAAGTGAAATCCACTAATCCACAAATAATTTTGTCAAAAATAACTTTAAAATCATGATAGTAAAATAATTTAATCATTCATCGGTAAAAACGACAGAGCATTTTGGTGAGATTTGGACACGGTAGTGGTGTTTTGATAGTCACAGGAAGAAATAAAACAAAAGAAAAAAATGATTTTATGATTTTAAAAGTACTTTAAAATCATAACAGCAAAATATTTTTTTTTCAACAGCACAAAAGTAGCACAAACGATTGAGACCACTTTGGTGAGATTTGGACGTGTTGGGGGGGGGGGGGGGCTGAGTGATGTTACAGGCCAGAAAAATCATATTATAATTACTTAAACACCTTAATAGCACAAAGAAAGAAGGTGGGCAAACTTCACAGAGCTGGAATCTGGGGCTCTGAAATTTCAATGACAATAAATAGCCATGATTCACAATGTATGTAATTGCAGGTGACATACTTTCCCTCCTCATCAACCTCAGCAGGAGCGTTTCCCAGCTTCCTCTGCTCTTCCAGCTCCTTTTTCTTCCTCCAGTCTTCTCGGGTCATTTTCTTGGGTTCTTCCAGGTCTACGATGCCCTCCTGACCCGAGCTGGTCTCGGCTTCTTGTGGCATTGTGTTCCAGGCACAGGCACGGTCTTAACGCAGGGATCAAGAACTCTGACTGCACAAAAAATTGACAGGTTTTTCACAGACATTTCAATGGCAGATGCTTTACAGAGTCCAATGCTTATTAAATAAAATAAATGTGATATTCACTAATACATTAAATAAAATTTGAATCCCAGCCAAGCTGCTGCAATCTAAGGGGAATTTAAATAATTCTGCTTTCCAATAGCTGCACGAGACACTATTAATAAAATAAAGATTTGTATGCAAAAAACGTTCAAGGTTGTACAAAACATATAAAATAAAATAATAATTAGCATTTTTAACAAAGCAACAAATAAACAACTCAATATTTATCTAAACTGAAATACTGAGAAGTTATTTTGCATGACGGTCATTATTAGCTAGATATTATTAGCTTAGCTAGTTAGCAAGCTAGCTAACATTAGGAATAATACAACTTTTTTTCCTTTTTAATCTAAAAGAATAAAGTTCAGATTTCAGAATCGTTCGTAAGCCACACATTTACTTGTAAACGTCACTGGAAGGAATAAAATCCTGTTCTTACAATTAATCTATCAGATACTGCACTTTAACTCCGGCTAGCTAGTTGTTTACTAACGTGTAATACACGGAAACCGGAACCGGATGTGTACACATTACAAATAAAAGTAGCGACATCTTTGTGAAAAGTGTAGTAGTAACAACAACATTATTATTATTATTATTATTATTATTATTATTATTATTATTATTATTATTATTGTTATTATTAATAATAATAATAATAATAATAATAATTAGAAAATTCCTTCAGACATTTTGAATGTATGTGATAGTGCTGTTACTTGAGGTATTCAGGAGATGATGTCACAGAAAGAGTTTTCTGGAAGAGGTGTGATGAAGAGGAAGAGGGGTGAGGAAGGGGAGTGATGAATGAGTGATGGAGCGGAATGACGGAGTGACTCCTCTCCATCATGGACTAATAGTAATGAATAGATGAACCCATAGAGAGGATGGAATCTGTGATGTCACAAAGAAGTTCTGGTCTCCCAGAGAGTGACTTTTTACCATAAAAGGAAAACAAATCGACGAAATAATAATCACAACAATTACAGTATGGGTTCAAAGCTGATGCTTGATGAGTATAGCATTAACAACAACAACAACAACAACAACAACAATAATAATAATAATAATAAAATTATTTTTTTATATGCTACAATTTAAAGAAAAAAATATGTAAAATAATAGATTATTAAAATGTTTTCTATAGCCAGGCAATTTTTTAAATCTTTAGATGATTGACATGGGGGGCAGTGGTGGCCTGGTGGTAAGGTGCTGGATTACTGATCCCAAGGTCGGGGGTTCAAGCCCCACTATCAATGGG
>JAQMYF010000016.1:18181885-18201964 GCA_030014195.1 Neosilurus mollespiculum
TGAGATGGGCACCAGCCTCCCCGCGACCCTAATTAGGATTAAGCGGTTCAGAAAATGACATGACATGACATGACATGATTGACATGTAATGCTCCCATACATAATTTCTTTATGAAAAAAAAACCCCTAAATATTTTACACTATATACAATAAACTACTTATAAACAGATATTTCTTTATCTTTATCAGCATCTGTAGCACTATGTATATAATATCTATCCATGCGACATGTACAGGACATGTATGGACTTGCTAAGACTATGCAAGGACAAATTAGAATTGAACACTAGATGGCGTTTTAAAATTGATTAAAAACTGCATCTTGTATCTCAAAGGAGTTTCGGTGAACGTATTTCCTATATCTGCATGGAATCCCTCCTGGTTGTCCAGTTTTTCATCCCACCTGTGTGTGAATGAGTATGTTCATGATGTGTTAGGATGGAGTCCTATACAAATGTGTACTCCCCTCCCACCCAGGGTTTCAGGATAGATTTTGGAGACCCCTACTTTGAAGGGGCAATGAAGGGGATGGTTAAAGTTGTAGGTCTGAGGCTCAGGTTGGGTTTATGTGGTTGATTTATGCATGCATGCAGGTATTACAACACACAGACCCGTGCATCACTACTGACCGGTATACAGACCTTACTGTAGATGGATGGATCTCGAGTAGAAACATACTGCACTCACACATCACACTTTGTTCACACTGCACTCTCTGCCTTCTGAACCAGATTGCAGATACACCTTTTATAACCCTTACACACACAATCTCCTCACACAGTTTGGATGCAACTTGGACTTTTTCTAACAACTCAATGTTAGACGAGGTGAAAACATCATTTAAAAAATCTCTATCTATTCGTCTATCTGTAGTGTCTATCTATCTTTAGTATCTAGTACACAGACCAATCTGAAATAGAAAGTTTCAAAATAGTCATCGCCAAAGCCTCATGTTTCTGTCTCGGGGATTTCCTATTTCCATCGTTGTCCATTTGTCTGCATATAGCTATTAAAATTCACTCAGTGCATTAATAATTTAAAGGTTATATTTATTTTAATATATCACCTTTGTAAGAGACCCTCCAGGATTCCAAGTGCAGTCATCCTTCCTTTCGGGGGTCACGTGATCGACTGTTGCATTGTCATGAAGAGTGGTATAAAATCACATGACATCAACACTGTTAAATTTTTCCTTCTAACAGATTTAAGACCAAATCTCTACAGAATATTTGGTACTGCTGTTTAATTCTTCACTTGACACTTCAGCTTGGAATCATATGTGTTTCTATTTAAAATAATAAAGAAAGAAAACATGTAAAATGCCTCCATGCCATTCTCCCTACTAAACAGCTAGCTTGTTAGTTAACTGCTAGTGTAGCAGCTCACATTGATCACAGTAGGCCACACTGTGGCTCATCGGCACTTACTTTGTTTCAGTAATTTATTTAACAGTAACCAAATTCAGGGCAGCACAGTGGCGTAGTAGTTAGCACGGCCACCTCACAGCAAGAAGGTCCTGGGTCCAAGTCTAGGGCTCGGTGAGGGCCGTCCAAGCAGACTTAATAAAATCCCATATTTGGGTGCGGGGGGTAAGAGATTATTCAGTTACTCATCAGATTTATTTTTAAAAGCTATTGTTCAGCTTTTTTTTAGTTTTGGATTTGAGTCATAACTGTAGGCTGCGTTATAGGAGTGCTAAACATTCCTTCCTGATAAGACGATAGCATTCTTTACGGTGCTGTGATCATGAGATGTGAAGGCGTGAGGGGGGGAAAAAACCTTCCATCTTAATAGATCCCAGATCCATTTGCTATCTACACTTTTTACTGGATTGAAAACTAAAACAACTGTACAGCAAGTATGATTTTCATTGGTGACAATGAAAACAGAACTAAACCAATCTCAAAATCACAATCACGCCATCTAACACCGAATTGCCTTCTGTGTCGTTTTTACGTTGTCTGAGGCATTTTCCGAGATCTTGAGGCTGGTTTTTTGCAGGGGGAAAAAAATTTCAATAAAAATTAGATTCGTTGCCAATTTCCGGGTGCAGGCGCTGATGAGAAACCGGGAATTTTTTTTATCCAGCCTTATGCTAAACCCAGTTATCTTCCACCAGATGTAATGTGTTGCACTGGAATAGATATAATGGAATTTTTTTATTCCAATATACTGGAATAAAAAATGAAAGCTTTAGTTAAATTAGCTAAGCTAAGCTTAGAATTTTGCCTAGCAGCATTTATGCAGTATGTATCATCCCATTCGTATTAAATATGACATAAAAACCACTTCTGCTCTGAAATTATTAATCTGTCCTTTGTTTAAATGTTAATATAAAGCTAGCAAGCATTAGCATTGGGTAAACTGTAGCTTTCTGTGTTTATAGTTTATGAGTAGGTTACAACTGACATTATAACATTTACATTTTGGTTGAAAATAAGTTCATCCTGATAATAAGAGCTGGGTCAGGTTGGGTCAGATCGGGAAAACAGATGGAGGAAAAATCCTATCTGTGTCAAAATATCGGAATGGACAATCACAATGTACGTACAGCCTCTGTGTCACTTTGTAGTGTACGTTTAACTACTCGGATGGGGCTATTATTAGTGAAGCCCTGTGACTGTTAGCCCTGCGTGTCAGATTGCAGCCTGCTGTATCTGGACTGGTTTAGCACCTGCTCCTAGCTGTAACACTCTTTTAAGCTTAGCACAGGGTACAGAGATACAGTACAGCTGAACTGAATATACATTAAAAAAAAAAAAAAGCAACTTCTGGTCCATTAAGTTATTTTTTTGTGCATGTCATTCATTCATTCATTTTTTGAATCCTAATTAGGGTCGCGGGGAGGCCAGCGCCCATCTCAGCTGTCTCTGGGCGAGGGCAGAGTACACCCTGGACAGCTTGCCAGGCCAGTTTTTGTGCATGTTTTATAATAATAATAACAATAATAATCTTTATCCTCTTCCTCCTCCTCATCACCATCAATATGAAGGCTTATTTTAAGTGGTGTCAGATCATGCTGGAGGTACATGGAAGTAGACTGAAGTTTAGGCGGATATTCCCTTACAGTTTTATGGTGTTAGTCGAGGGGGCTGGACTTATCCCAGTGCTGAGTGACCTGACTGGACGAAGGATCAGTGTAGCACACAGAAACGCAGACCCCCTGTCGGAGCCTCATCTTCAGCTCTGTGGTACAGTACATGTCTTCTTTCTGTTCTGTTGCTTTGAGCAGTGGGTGTGCTATTCCATTCAATATGACCTGATATTGTATAGCACCAAAACGGCAAGTACATATCAGACAAATCATCATCAGTGATTTTGAATCCGATCATAAATACAAATTATTATTGTTGGAAATGGGCTAGTAGTTAGATTTTTCTGTGCGGTAATGTAAAAAAGTGTAAACCATTGGACGATCTTTTACTAAAAATATAGCATTAGCATACATGTAGAACTTGTACATCATACAGAAATGCCTACTATAAATTTTAGCAAGGATTTATATTATAGCTATATACATGTTTATATATGCAGAAAAATTGTGCGCTGAAGCCGAGGTGGATATTGCTAAATTGTTTAGTATATACTACAAGTTAACACAAGAAAGCAAACTAAAATAATTTTCATTTTTAAAGCATAACCCCATAAGCATAATCACATTTTGCGTAATATTATTATATATATTTTTTTCATGTTTGTCAGGAAGTTGTTTTGTTAAATTGCTAGGATTTCAGAATCAGTGATCAGGACAAACGATTTTTGATCTAACATTTGGATTCAAGCATCATCCCAAATTTGCGTGTTGGATAATGTCCATTATTACAAAATAGCGAACCAATCAGATTGCACTGTTCCCATGTACACATTTTCTAATTCACGTAGAATTATTAGATGTTCCCATACTTTGGACTGGTACATGTATTTATATAAAAATTTCCTATAATTTCCTATATTATATAAAAAATTCCTCTTCATTTCAAGCTTTTTTAAAAATAATTTGCTTTGATCTTTTCAGCTCCAAAACCACTTACGGTTCTTGGATGGTGAAGATGGTGCAATGCGTTTCCTCAACACAAAGGCAGTCCAGCACCAGTTAAGAAACAGGACCCTGTGCTTGGAGCAAAACAATGGAAAGCTGGGTTCTCAAAGGAGACAGTTACTCATTCCTTCGCAGTTCTCCAAGTAACTTCAACCTGCAGCACCTGGATGGGCCTAATCGTGTGGAGATCTTTGACATCACTAGTATCCCCAGTCATCGTAGTGCCATATCTGAAACGACTTGCCTTTGTGACATCTTTGGGGATGACTGTGAGTCTCCATCTCTCTCAAGCAGCCCGGCATCTTCATCATTTCTGAAAAAGGATGTGGATGAGCAGTTACCAGGAGAAGATGTTAACGATTCATCAGGTTCTTACCATACAGCTAATGGTTCGGAGCATTTGAGTGATGATACGTTTGAGGACTCAAAAGACACAAAAGATACACTTTGTACACCAGCAATTGATGTAACTTTGCAAAATGATAAAAGTGAAGATACTTTTGCAAATTGCCCACCCAAGTCAACAGGAAACTGGCAAGTATCTTGTTTGTCTCAGAAAACCAGCTTAGCGCAAGTTGAAAATGTATCTGACCATCAGCTAGTAGCGTCAACGTCTGAATTTAGAGACACTAATATTAGAGTAACTGGTTCCACATATGAGATAATCTCTCCTGACCTCTTATCTGAAAACAAGGGTATTAGAGACCAGAGTCATGCTACCTCGCCTGAGCTTGGGGACACCGATTCAACAGAGGACAGAATCACTCCTGACCTCAGGAGGGATGCTTCTATATCTGAACAAACGGAACGTCATTCAACAGAGAAGATAACCACACCTGACTCCTCACCTGAAAACAGGTATGTAACAGAGCAGAGGCATGCTACCACACCTGAGGTAAAGGAAACTGATTCGACTCAAGGGAATAAACATCATAAACAGGAAGAAAACACATTTTCGGAAAACAAAGATTCTTTAAATTGCTTGGCATCAGAAGGTGACAGCTGCTCTGGTGAGGAAGAAGAAAAAAACTCTTTGCCTGATATTTTACCTACAGGAAACAGCTCACTTGTTTGTAAAACCGTAATAAGTGACCCTTCTGCTGCTCAGACTAATGTTCCAAATGATGGAAATGACTTTACTCCTGTGCAGAAAACACTTTCTGATCCTTCTACAAAAGATGGAAGGCATGATCTGAGAGAAACGTCAGCTCCACTGGAAGATGTTCCAAATAAAACGGCGTATGTAGATACATTTCTCCATGATGATAAAACAAGTCTGTCAGATTTGGAAGACCGTAACAGTGTATCTCCGCCTATTTACGCTGAGTCTAACATTGAAACAGATGCAGACCTAACACCTCAACACTTTAACATATCTTCTGAAACAAGAGAACCAGTAATCTTCCATGAACATAGTACTTTGTCATCCGTTTCAGACACGACGGAAGGACTGATACCTTGTGCGATGAGTGAGTTATGCTCACCCTTAGCTTCTTTGGAGGATTTTATCTCCTCAGAACCATCGATAATAATACACTCACCTGTAGGTTTTACCGTCTGCCATTCACCACAATCAGAGAACAAGATTTGGTCAACTGGACCAGAAGAATTAGCGTTCAGACCCGAAAGCCCAGAGAGCGGTTATAGACTTACACCTATAGATAAATCTTCAGTTTCCTCATTTGATTCCAAACTATGTCCTTCACCTGATCTAAGAAGCATTACTTCTTCACCAGAAAACAGTCAAAACATCTTTATGAATCAATCAAGTCCTGCAGCATCCTCACCTGGACCGAGATGTTCTCCTGAAATTGAAATAATGACATGTAGCTCGCTGACTCAGCACTCAAAGTCACCTCAAGTTGAAACGAAAGCACCTCGGAATGACTCTGCTTCCCAAAACGAGGTTGCAGAAACCCATGATGAGGGAATAAAACATGCAGAACATTTTATTTCAACTACTCTTCCTATAAAAGAAGTTACAGATATAACTATTCCAGCTATCTCCAATCTTTCTTCAGCTCAGATAGGAATATCTAGTCTATCGCCAAGAGATACCACATCGCCTGATCTAAAGGGAACAAGATGTACTGACAGCCTTGCATCAGATTTACTTCCCACAAATAAGATTATAAATATGGCTGTCTCATCTACCTTTCCATCAACAGAGAGGTGCAGAATGAGTCCACATGCAGCGAGAAGTACAGTGAGCGGCACAGAGTCTTCTGATGTACACGAACTAAGATCTATTTCAATGATACCTCTTACAAATGACATCAAAAACATGGTCATCTCACCTTTCTCCAACATTTCATCACCAGATGGAGCCATATCTAGATCATCATCAAATTTATGTATACCACGAGACACCACATCTCCTGATGTACTGGGAACAAGATCCACCAGAAGCTCCATGTTAACTACATTTCCCACAAAGAATATTGAAACATCGGCTCCATCAACAGAGGCAGGTATATCAAGACCACCATCGAATTTAAGTGCACCAAGAGACGCAGCATCTCCTGGTGTAGAAGGAAAAATATGTATGGAAATTCCTGCATCAACTACAATTCTCACAGATGAGTCTACAGTTAGGGCTATCTCACCCCTCTCCAACGATTTGCCAACAGCATCAATTCAAAGTATATCAAGAGATTCTCTGCCCCCTGATGTAAAGAGAACAAAAGATCCCCAAAGCTCCATATCAACCAGGCTTCCTATTAAGGAGACTGAAAATGTGGTCATCACACCAATTACACACCTTTCGTCAACAGAGCTTCATCAACATATATCTAGATCATCATCAGCTTTAAGCACACCAAAAAATACCCTGATGTGCCCTGATGTAGAGGAACCAAGATGTGTAGAAAGTTCTCCTTTAACCATACCTCCTACAAATGAGACTATAAATATGGCCATTTCTCCCATCTCCAACCTTTCTTCAACAGAGGAAGTCATGTCTAGTCCATTATCAACTATAAGTATAGCAAGAAACACAACATATCCTGATATAGATGGAAAAAGATATGTGGAAACTCCTACATCAAATACCTACATCATAAATGAGATGCCGGATATGGCCAACTCACCCATCAACCTTTCAGGCATAATAAGGCCACCATCAAATTTAAGTGTATCAAGAGATATCACGTGTCTTGATGTAGAGAAAATAAATTACATGGAACAATCAAAGGAAGTTCCTACAAAGAAGACAACAGATTGGGCTGTGTCAGCAATCTCCAATGGTTCAACAAGACAAGAAAGCATTTCAGGGCAACCATTAAGTTCAAGTTTATTAAGAATGATAGCATCAACTGATGCAGATGAATTAAGATGTGTAGAAAGTCCTCAACCAACAGTACTTCCAACAAATGAAATTCCAAATATGGGCATATCACCTGTCTTCAAGATATCACCAGCTGATGGAGATTTATCTAATGCACCATCAACTATAAGTATACCAAGATATATGTCATTTGATGTACAAGGAAAAAGAAATGCTGAAAAGTCAAATGGGCTTCCTACAAATGAGATTATAATTAAGGCCAATGCATCCATCTCTAACCTCACATCAACAGACGGAGGCGTATCGAGACCATCATCATTTTTAAATACATCAAAAGATACTAACTCCACTAATGTAGATGGAATAAGATGCACAGAGAGTCCTATATCAACCATCGTTCCAACAAACCCTGCCATCTCGCCTGTCTACCAACTTTCATCAACAGACAAAGGCATATATAGACAACCGTTTAATTCAAATATACCAAGTGATACTTCATCCCCTGATGTGGAAGGAACAAAATCCATCTCCAACCTTACAACATCTCCAACCGTACAACCTTCCTGTACGATGACATACCAAACATTACCTGACAGATCTAATGACCAAATACCTGCACCAGAAATGTGCATACCTCTGGAATACACAGATAATAAACTTTCAACCACAGTCAGTCACATGGCTCCATTAACAATACCAGCTGATGTAGGACAGAATGAGGATACTGGTTACAATATGACCCTTAAAAGCTGCAGTCTGCCTCAGTATGATCGTACAGATGTTGTTTTAGTGCCGTGCATTCAACCATATAAAATAAGTGACTCATTATCTGAGCCGCCTACTCCCAGATTATCTGTAAAACAAATAAAAGAAAACTGGGAAAAGATGAATGAGAGCATTTTAAATTCTCTTAATCCATGGCAAACTTCCAAAAAGACTTTACCAGAGCAGACTGCAAAGGAAGTAAAAGAAGGTAAAGACAGTAAAAGAGAACTGTTGGAAAGAGAATCCGCAGGTAGTGCAGAAACAATTGGGCAGATGGCTATGAGACCTGGGGAAAGCCCCAGTGTTAAACATAGTAACAATCATAGTGTGTATGAAGGACAGTCATGCAGGAACAAGGGGTGGAGTGGGGAAAGGGTGATACAGGAGGAGCATACATTAAGAAAAGGGGTGGGGGCTACAGCAGAGGGTAGTTACAGAGGGGAACAGGTTGAGCTGTCATTCAGTACCAGGAATAGAAAAGGGCCTGCAAACCGCAGCCCAGCTCCCTCAAGTCGAGACCCAAAGTCTGGAATTCCACCTCGCTATTTTCAGTCTCCCCTGGCAACTCGGCGGCAACAGAGTCTTCTCAGAGCACAGAACTTACAGAAAGAGAACAAGATTTGTGCTAGGAGGGTCCGATCGACTTCTCAAAGCAATTACAGTGGTGCTGGTCATTTATCTTCAGAATGTACTAGTGAGACCTCCAGTATGGGGAGTGAATTTGATGACGCAGACAGTGAGGTGAAGTGGTTCACAGACCAGGCCTTCAGGAGCCTATCTAGCCCTCAGGTGGACTATTTGGATGTCTACAACTCAAGCCATGGATCTTCTACAAATGTTTCACAGCCTTCTACAGTAGACAGTCCAGGCTCTGCTACATGGATTTCCTATGCAGATTTGCATGACTCGATGCATGAAGATGATGACGTCTTGTGTCATACTTCTTTTTTACCCCCTGGTACACTGGACCCAGCAAAGCGTTTCGAGATGGGTAGTTTTGAATGTGTGGATGTAGCAATGGAGAACAAAGAAGAAACCAGGAGAGGAAAAAGGACGGTCCCAAAAAGACAGATCCAATTTAAGAAACGCAGTGGTGATGAACTAAAATCTAATGAGAATGACGAAAATGCTATAGATTCACTGTCCACACAGGCCTTTTCAGCTGACTTATTTGTTCGTCAACATAGCACCCCGGCATCAATGCAGGAAGATCTGGTTGAAGGTGAGCAAGAATTTCAAACTGGTAAGAAGATGCTCCAGAAGTCTGCATCTTTAGATGAAAGTTTGCCAAAAAGTAAAATGGCTTCCAACATTATCAAGAGTGTTCTTTCAAAGAAAATGGATACTGCTACCAAAGAATCTTCTAGAGGTGAACCATGTGAGGATAAAAAGAAATACATTGAAGATCTCACTGCAGGGGAATCAAGTAATGTAAACAAGCAGAGTTCCAGTCTTCCCTCTGAATGCAGTTTGTCTTCTGACAACTTTGTGGGCAAAGAGGAAAGAAGCCCTAATCCTCAGAAGAGAAGCTGTAGGCCCAAGGTCCCCCCCAAGCCAGTCTTTAAAGCTAACTGTTTACCTCTTAACAGCAAATCTGCAGGTCTGGAATTTCTGGGTAAAACCTTCAAAAAGGATCAGATCAAACCCATAATGATTGATGCCTTTGAAAGCAAAATATCCAAGAAACAAATCGTTGGGATCGATGAGCAGGAGGCAAGTAAGTTACGAGAGAAATGCAGCAGTGGCTCAGAAAGTGTCATGAACCGGATCCCAAACTGTACTGCAATTTGCATTGCAAGCACACAGAGAAGATCAACAAATAGTGACAGCAAACACTCCGTGACACCGGAAACCTATAAACAACAGGAGGGCAGTAACAGTACGTTCTTGTCAAAAACACCTGAAATCACTCTCAAGCCTTCCACCATCAAGGATAAAAATAAGTCTTCTTTGAAGACATCTCTCTGTTCTGACCTGGAAATATCAAAAAACACCATATATGAACCTAATTTAGAATTAGAGGAAAGGCCTGAAAAGCAAATGAGATTCAAAACAAGAGTTGAGCCCAACACTGAAGAGGATAATGACCAAAACAAGACAAAATCCATTATACATAAAGTACGGGATGTCAGGAAGCTGGTAAAAAACACCTACAACCTGTCCTTCAAAGCCTCAAACACCACTCACAAAGTAGAGGATGTAGTGTTTGAAAAACTAAAAGAAACACAACCAGAAAATCTCCATCCTTTACATATTGAATGCAAAGCTATTAGCTTGAAAGACAAGACAGCATCTTGCAATAATTCAATCATCCAGCAAGATGTAGTACACGCTGATGACAAATCAACAATGTCCCAAATGGATTCACCAAAAAGAAGTGATGCAGGTATTGCCGAAATAACAGCCAAGTCTTACTTGCCAAGCATTCAACATTCTGATGTGGATTTGTTAGTTGGGTTGGATACAGGCAACAACACATCCAAATCTGGCAATTGCGAACAAAGTACAAAGCTAGAAATGCCTTCTAGACCATCAAGTAAGGAAATATCAACATTGGTATTTCTGCAGGATAGCACACCCAAGTCTCTGCAGCAGCCAACAAGCCCTGCTTCCACTGATATAAAACCTGCTGGCCATTCTGTATCGATGATACTGAAAGAAAAGGGTATGCAAGCTGACATTGGGGTTTGTGATGAAGGATCAGGTGCTAAACCGAAACATATCAACAGGCTAGATGTCCCCTTGCAGACCTACCCATCAGAGGGATCCTCAAGTGAATCCCAGAAGCTGAAAAATGAAGATGCTGATTTGCCTCCTGAACAGAAGACATCCCTAAACAGCAGTCTACAGACAAGTGAAAGTACCTTGCAGGTTAGGAGTTCTCCAAAGCCTAAAGAAGTGAGAGTATTGCCCAACAGTAAAACAGGAGACAACCAAAGTCAAGGAGCTTTATTAGAACCTTCAGAAGAACATGATATTACAGTTGCTGCATCAAGAAAGGCAGAGGTAAGAACCTTTTCTAGCAACACAAAAATTCATGCAATGCCAGTAACAACATCTAAAGAGATTGAGTTACCTATTCAGGTAAGGTCAATATCTAGTGACAGACCAAAACCATCTGTATTGCCTAAACCAAGCTATAAACAGCCATTTGCAGAAATCAGGTCAACATCAGCTGACATCACACCAACAAGATCTATTTTAAAAGAGCAAGCAGATTTAAAGAGTGATGATAAAAGAGTCGAGACATCAGCAACAGTGATACACAATGAGAAAATGAACAAATCCAACAATACCAAAACATTAGCTGTGCCAGCTGTGTCCAGCCACAAACCTCAAGCTATCCCAGTTACAACTATGCCGAGTTCTGCACCGAAATCGACAGCTACTACAGGCAGGCAAGAGGTATATATCACATCAGTGCAAAACTCCAGCAGCCAGCAACAGCAGAACATTCAAGAACAGGTGATAGCAGCAACCTCTTATTTCTCAAATCATCAAACCTTACAAGCAATTTCACAAGCCAGTACCTACATGCAGCCTACAATGACAACATCGTCGAATAACCAGCTTTGTACAGATGACTTTCATTTCCGAACATCAGATGATCCACCCAGCTATGACGAACGAGAAAGTTTTAGTCCCTTGCAACTTTCTGACTTGCCCTCAAGGAGGCAAAACAGATATCACCCAACCACCAAACACTCTCTTTGCTCCTGTACATCATGTACCCATCCTCAATTTGGCCAGCCCTACCATGGCTCACAAAACCAGACACCACCAGCTCCTCGTTCACCTGGTCAGGTAATATCATACCCAGGAGCACCACCGCAGGCTCAGGTACGGCCTCATCAATGCAGACCAGATGACCAACCCTCAAATTATCCATCTGTCTCACCGAAGACTACTGTACAACAGGCTCCGGCCATGATTCAGCCTATGCACCACTCCCATGCCTGCTCTGCACCGGCCCTTCAACGTTATGGTAATGAGCAACAACAACCTTCTACTCAGCTCATGGACAGACGCTCAGGTAATCAACGTTCACCACAAGCTTCAAGTGGGGCAACTTATCGGGAGAACAATCGTTCACCTAATATAGCTGCTCTGGACCCTAGATCCCAGTTTTTCAATCCACAAGAACTACCACCAGCTTTTGGTCAGGAATATGGGAGTGAGAGTTCTGGAGCTGGAGGTGTTTTGTACCCAGAAAATGCAAGTGGGCTTGGGTTTGGTCAAGGCCCCCGTCGTGTACTTCTAGATCCTGAAACTGGGAAGTACTTTTACATTGAAGTGCCAATGCAGCCACTGAGAAAAATGCTGTTTGATCCAGAAATTGGCCAATATGTGGAAGTCCTCATACCACAGCAGACTATGTCCAATTCTAGTATGTATCCTCCAAATGCTGCTCCATACCAGGGTCCATACCATGGTCAAGGGTTATATGCCTCCCATTACCTTCCATATGCGATGCCGCCCCATCCGCAATCTGCCCAACAACCACGACATTCAGAGTCCTCTGTCCCAACATCACTCCATCAAAACACCATGGGATATGGAAGCACAGCAAGCCAGGCGCCAAAATCAGATATAAAAGGACATCCATCGCTGGATCAGAGCTATTTAGAGAGCATGTATTACATTCCTACTGGGATGAATGCAAGCCCAAATTCTACCCCTTCAGACTGCTTCCACAAACCAGCAACAAATATGCCTGCTGCTGGGGGCAGGAGGGCATGAAATAGTCCTTAATTCTTCATTTGTAGTGTGTGGTTCTATGCAAGCTTTTAGAGTAAGGTTACCAGGAGCTTGCGAAAGGTTATGCCCAGTAAAACTATTTAAAAATCAATGCCAATGTAAAAATACCAACAGTACTGTATAAAACAATCTAGACTGTTCAAAAACATTACCATGTTCTTTTTTCTAGCCCCCCCAAATCCTTCTCAACCTACACACGAAACGTAGCCCAGCCACTGAAAAAAAAATCTCAATCTGTTATAAGATCTTTATAGTGGGTTTTTGAAGAGCTAATGCTATAAATACATTTGGTAAGCCTATTTATAATGCAGCGGCACGGTAGAGTAGGGGTTAGAACATCTGCCTCACACCAAGAACGTCCTGGGCTCGGCGAGGGCGTTTTTTTGGGTGGGGTTTGTATATTTTACCAGTCCTTGCGAGGGTTTCCTTCAGGTAGTCCGGTTTCCCCCTGCAGTCCAAAGACATGCACTTATTGGCGTAGGCTTATTGGCTGTTCCAAAATGCCCCTCGGTGTGAGTGGGAGTGTAAATGGTTGTGGTGTGTTAGCCTTGGTATGGACTAGGGAGCCTTTGCCAAGAGTCAGCTGAAATGGGCTCTAGCCTTTCTAAGACAGTAGTAGGATTAAGCGGCTTGGAAAATGAATGAATGAAGATTCTCACCTTCTTCGCACCAACCATCCTCGGTACACTCCAGGGGTGTGTCTGAATTTGTTTATATCAGTTATATATTTAATGATATAACACACATTTCACTGTAAATGCACTTGGATACGCAAATATGTCACACCAGTGGATAAATAATGACAAATTATTCAAAGTGCACAACATTTTCTTATGATAAAATCTTACCAGATGATATTTTACACACAACTTTGCCAAATTAAAGGTATTTGTTTACCACAACCGTTTGTGCATCCTGTGTTTTCTTTCCGATTGGCATTGCATTGATGAACTTTCATCAAGTAATTTCATTTTAGCATGGTAACTGTATTCACAAATATTTGAACAGAGGATGGGCATCACTGTGGCGTACTGGTTTTAACATCC
This sequence comes from Neosilurus mollespiculum, assembly GCA_030014195.1. Classification (NCBI taxonomy): domain Eukaryota; kingdom Metazoa; phylum Chordata; class Actinopteri; order Siluriformes; family Plotosidae; genus Neosilurus; species Neosilurus mollespiculum. The sequence continues at coordinate 18,195,780 of JAQMYF010000016.1, forward strand.
GCTTCACAGCAGGAGGGTCCTGGGTTTTATTCCCAGGCTCAGGCGTTTCTGTGTGGAGTTTGCATGTTCTCCCTGTGCTTGTGTGGGTTTCCTCCGGGTACTCCGGTTTCCTCCCACAGTCCAAAGACATGCACATTAGGCTAAAGGACTGTTTCAAATTGATAATGGGTGTAAGTGTAAGTGTGAATAGTTGTTTGTGTGTGTGTGTGTGTGTGTGTGTGTGTGTGTTGCCCTATGATGGTCTGGCAAGCTGTTCAGGGTGTCCCCTGCCTTCACCCAGTGTTGGCTGTGATAGGCACTAGCCTCCCCATGACCCTAGTATGATTAAGCAGTTCGGCAAATGAATGAATGAGTGAACAAAGGGTTGATGTTGATATGTCTGGCAATTCATGAATAGACTCAGACTACCACCTAGTGGTGAGTGTATATAAATACACACAAAAAAAGTTTTTTTTTGAAATTTTATGTAGTAGGTGCAGAAAGAGTAAAGAGCTCTCTTTAAAATATTCTCTAAAACAAAAATGTGATTCATGATGTCTCATAATACTGTTGGCCGGCAAGGTGCCATAATGTTTAACATGTCTGCCTCACAGCAAGAAGGTCCTGGGTTTGAGTTGTTTCTGTGTAGGGATTGCATGTTTATGTTTATGTTTATGTAAGCACCCGTACTTGTGTGGGTTTCCTCCGGGTGCTCAGGTTTTCTCCCACAGTCCAAAGACATCCACATTAGGCTAACTGGCCATTCCAAATTTAATGTTATGAAATGTCTGTGGGTTGAGTGTGTTGGTCCTGCGATGGCCTGGCGAGCTGTTCAGGGTGTACTCCGCCCTCGAACAGAGTCAGCTGAGATGGGCGCCACCCTCTCCTCGACCCTAATTAGGATTAAGAAGCTTAGAGAATGAATGAACGAAATGTCTGTGAGACAAGTTAGTTCCTGTTATCACTTTCCACCCATCCATCATCTACACCACTTATCTGTCAGGGTTGTAGGGGGGAAGATATCAGTCCCATTCAACTTCAGGTGAGAGGCGAGGTTACGCCCCAGGCAGGTCATCAATCTACAACAGGGCTAATGCAGACACAAACAATCATTCACACATACAGTCACACCTAGGGGCAATTTAGAATAGCCAGTTGATCTAATGTGCATGACTTTGGACTGTGGGAGGAAACCAGAGCTTGCCGGACTGCGTAATCCTACAAGGGCCATGGGGAGGCTGGAACCTATCTCAGCCAACTGTTGTCGAAGGCACCACCCTGAACAGCTTGCCAGCTCATTGCATAGCCAACAAACACACAACCATTCACACTCACATCTAGGGGCAATTTGGAACAGTCGGTTAGCCTGATGTGCATGTCTTTGGACTGTGAGAGGAAGCCCACTCAAGCACTAGGAGAACATGCAAACTTTGCACAGAAATGATCTCACTGAGCCCAGTACTCGGACCCAGGACCTTCTTTCTGTGAGGCAGACGTGCCAACCACTACCCCACCATGCATAAAACACTAGTTTTAGTTTGTTTTTCTTGTGTTTCTGTATAGTATATACTAAAACAAATATTTACCGCAGGCTTGGTGGATATCCACGTTGAAAAATTGTTAAGTATAAACCAGTGACTAACAGAGCTGCTGTAAATTAAGCAACTCCTTATAACCAGTCAGATCTGAACACCCAGCAGCGCTGTTGTATAAAAGTTGAGGAATCAAGCAAAGTGCCACTTAATAATTTTAATGCTAAAGCTGTTTTTGGTGAAACAGAACCATCAAATCAAACAGAATGACATCATGAATAACAAGGCAGGCATGATCATGGGGTGTTCCAGTAGTGCTATGGAAATGTTTCCATTTTGTTCCTCCAAACAGATCTCCGAGTCAGTCTCGTGCCCACCCGCGTGCAGCAGCCGCACCCTGGGATGACTGCATCCAGTTTCCTGGCTGGTCTGATTGCAATGCAGGGTAGAGGCAGATGGGAACTCCCACTGTGTCCCCTATGTGTTATTGATTAGATAGCTTTGGATGGATAGGTATAAGGGTTTACCTCATGTGACGGATGCCCTCCCTGCATGAAAACAAAGACATGAATACAGTTCATGCATGACTTCATTTGGCGTAGAGAAAATAAACGTCACGTTTTTCTTTTGGAAGGCATGTATGCCAATGTTTTCAAATTTAATAAAGAGGCACAGCCCTAATGGCAGAAATGAGTCCATGGCATGGTTCATTTACACTTGTGAAATCATGGAGTACATCATGTCAAAATTTGCATAGCCTAGAGACACATACTTTACCTCCGATTTAACAGGAGAGTGATACTACCCCCGGAATGAAATGTGCTTCAGCGGGCACTCCATAAAAGGTCTAGTTCCGTTGGTGATGCGAGCATGGTGTCAGGTAGAAACATGAACGAACTTGCCCAATCTCAGCTTACCTGCGTCTCAGGTACTGTAGGATTCCGGATGTGTTGAGTCTCTAGGCAACCAACATGCCAAATAAACTGGTAGGCCATAAACCTGGACATTCCTCAGCATGGGGGAGGTTTGCTCTTGTGGTTCATACAGGCAGTGTTTAACCACAGGGTGGCGCAATCACAAGTGTTCATCCTGTTGAGGTTAATTCCGTCGGAGTGCGTAGCCAATTGTTTTGCATTATCAAAATCACTGAGGTTAATGATACAAACTTCCGCCTTCATCAAAGTTTTCATAATCTCAGTCTAGAATGAGACGACAACCCTTTCAAAAATATTTAGGACTGAAAAACTGCAAATCACAGGCTGAGCTGGTCAAACTGGTAGATTATCTTTGCTTGAAGGCACATGCTGTAACAGTTTCTGGAATTCCGCTACTATTGCAATACCATAGTTATTTTAAAGAAAATTCCACAACATGACACTTTACAGCAAGTAGGTTCCGGCTCAAACCTCAGGGCCTTTTGCATTCTTTCTGTGTGTGGTCTTTTTTTCTGTCCTCCCCTGCTTGCCTGGTTTCACCGGGTGCTCCGGTTTTCTCCAACATGTCCTGTGATGGATTATTGACCTGTTCAGTGTGCACCCCGCTTCTCGACCAAAGTCAGCTTTGATTAGTTCCAGCATGTCCCATAACCCTGAAGGATAGGGAGAATAGATGATGGATGGATGTATAGATGAATGAATGGAAGGAGGGTGGCATGGTGGCATAGTGGTCAGGACGTCCACCTCACAGAAAGATGGTCCTGGGTTTCAGTCTTGGGCTCGGCAAGGGCATTTCTGTGTGGAGTTTGCATGTTCTCCCTGTACTTGTATGGGTTTCCCACAGGGTACTCCAGTTTCCTCCCACAATCCAAAGACATGCACAGTAGGCTAATTGGCTGTTCCAAATTGCCCGTGGATGTGAGTGTGAATGCTTGTGTGTGTGTGTTTGCCCTGCAATGGACTGGTGAGCCGATCAGGATGTATCATGCCTTCGCCCATTTTCGGCTGAGATAGACTCCAGCCTCCCCGTGACCCTAGTAGGATTAAGCAGTTCGGCGAATGAAAAAACGGATAAGTGAATGAATGGTCTGATGAATAGACGCCCAATACTCTGGTAACAAGAACATTTCAACCATTTTTCAAACAGTTTAGACCAGTAATAATGGAGCTAGAAAATCACTTACTGGCTGGCAAAGACTATGAGGTCTACCGCTTAGGAGCTCGATTTGGGTTTTGGCAGCTGGTAGCAGGTCAGGGAACAATATGAATTAGTTCAAGGCCTGTACTTGCTAGATGCTACTCTCACTGATGACAAATCAAAATGATTGATTAACCTAGATTGGAAATGATTACCAAGAGTAAGTGAAATGTGTGTGTCAGAGTGTGTCTAAGTTTCATTTCCTGAAAGACATACAGTGCATACAGTGCGCGACTGGACGTGGCAGTGGGTGATGTAATGGCCTGAAGACTTCTCAGTCTGAATTACCAGAACTTTTTTTGGGATGAAATCCTGAGCTGGGTCATAGACTAATGAGGAATGGAAAGAATGTCGTCTGGGCCTGAAATACAGCCAACAGGACAGCCTGTGTACCCAGAGAGAGAGAGAGAGAGAGAGAGAGAGAGAGAAAGATGACAGTATAATCACCCACTTTAGGGCAAAGGTACAAAGAGGCAGATTCCCAGAAGTCTTTAGAAAACCCATATCAAAGGTGTTGCTTTATGTTTTAATGAGTACAACGGTCAACGTGTGCCTGAAGTGCAGACAGTAAACTGAAGAGTGTAACACGTAAGCCATAAAATGCTCAATGTTTATAGCATTCACATGTGAAAAGTGAGAGCCCGTCTCCTTGGAAACAGCAGGGGCCGGACGGGGATTCCCTTCTCGGCTCAGCATAGCTGAAAGGTCAAGTCCACTCGGATGCGCCTCCTCTCCCACACGAAGCGTGTATAGAGCGTTACACAGAGACTGGATCTAACAGACGCACCACGTCTAGACAAAGATCTCTCTGTCTCTTTTTCATACACATTCAACATTTCCAGGCTAATTCACAGACTAGGCTTAATCGGTGTCCTGGGAGTACCAGTACAGACAACAGAACTTACTTGAGGTGCATGAGTGTACAAAGTGTTGTGTCTCCGCACTGGAGGCCTTGATTATGTTTAATGCTCAATGAACGATTATTACTTTTGACCGCTGTAAATTGCTAAAATAGAACACAGTCATGGAGAGAACATGCAAACTCCACACAGGACCTTCTTACTGTGATGCGGATGTGCTAACCGCTATACCACTGTGCCACCATATTCATTCATTTCATTCATTCATTTTCTGAATGGCTTAATCCTAATTAGGGTCACGGGGAGGCTGCGCCCATCTCAGCCGACTCTGGGCGAGGGCGGGGTATACCCCGAACAGCTCGCCAGGCCATTGCAGGGCCAACACACACACGACCATTCACACTCACACTCACACCTAGGGGTAATTTGGAACAGCCAATCAGCCTACTGTGCATGTTTTTTTTAACAGTGGAAGGAAACCGGAGTACCCAGAGGAAACCCATGTAAGCACAGGGAGAACATGCAAACTCCACACAGAAATACCCAGAGCCTGGGAATTGAACCCGGGACCTTCTTGCTGTGAGGCAGACGTGCTAACCCCTTGTGCCACCATGCCGCCCTGCCACCATATTAAAATGACTTGTCTCATGGAAGTTTCACAACAGGACATGTAACTGGAAAGAGGTATAAAGCATAATATGTTGTTCGCTAATAATAATAAAAAAATGTAATTGTTGTGAAATGTCGGGCTACAGCAGGTCATCCCGGTGTGGATCATGTGCTTATAACAGCACATCTCATCATGTTTCATTGCTTATGAAATAAATCTTTATTGTGATTGTAAGCTATAAATTTTTTCATTTCTATATAATCGTTTCTTCTGGTGTGGTTCAGATTTGTGTCAAATCAGCCAAACATGACCTAATCAGATGCTTGTCGAGATTTATCCACCACTCCCTTTTCGATCTGACAACCATCACCCTGGGAAATAAAAGCAAATTAGCTGACTGTTTCAGCATTGTCTATTTTTAGAACTATACGATGTTTGGTGCAAAATTCTTATCAGGGGAGGCGACAGCTCTGGAAACTCTGACAGAGGCCTTTCTGTTTGCTATCGCCCCCAGGCTCCTGAAAAAATAAGCAGCTTTTTGTCATCGTCCACTCCTCCGCTTTGATGTATCACCTATCAGTGTTGAACGTAGAGTGCAGGTGTGGAGTGTATGGCATCGGAAGCATGACCACCACCACCAACACCAGCACCAAAGAAAGCAGGAGGACTGGAGAGGGGGTGTGAAATGCGGTGCGGTGAAAACAGACGTCAGCCTACGCAAAGTTATCTGAGGAGTTCATCACCATTGTGTAGGAGATCTCAGCCCTTTAAATGTCACAGGGCTCTGATAAGATGCTTCTGAGATACTAGGAAAGTTCTTTTCAGACTTTAGAGATCAAACAGGTTACCTAGAGTGATGTAACACTGAGCAATCATGTGATATGATCGTTAATGGCCACTAAGAGCACACTATGTTACACTGTGATGTAAAAAGGATGACATCAGCTCTTTGAAGAAGTAAACTGAATTGAAATATCAAACGCACAATGCACATTCTCTCTCTCTCTCTCTCTCTCTCTCTCTCTCTCTCTCTCTCTCTCCCTCATGCAGAATTTATTTGTTTATTCACTT